>JAJQQW010000006.1:765022-817522 GCA_025583905.1 Ia io | reverse complement strand
GCTGCTGGCGCTCTGGGGCCCTGCAGGTGCGCCCCGCATTACCTGCCACCCTCAGGCTATGCCCCTCCCACTGCAGGCTCGGCCCTGCCTCCCCCTCCCCCAGCATGGGGCCCCTCAGAACCTTTCACCTGATGGTGTCCCAGCCAAAGGCTTCCTCCCACATCTGCCCCCCCCCCCCACTCCTCAGCATTCGCAGTTGCGCCCATGGCCGCTTCCCGACCGACCAACAGACCACAGACCACCCGGTGGGATGAGCGGGGTGGGGGGCCCTGCCAGGCCCAGACCACTGCCTGGCACACGGGGGCCCTACTCACCACCCATTGCCCTCCCCTCCCTCCCTCCCCTCCCCCTGCCCTCCTTCCCCTCCCCCTCCCTCCTTCCCCTCCCCCTGCCCTCCCTCCCCCTCCCTCCCCTCCCCACCCCACCCCATCCCAGCGAGCCCCCACCCAGAGCCCCCACAGGAAAAGCCCTCGGACGGACAGACGGCAGCTCCCCTTTCCCAAGCAGCCAGGCCGGAGCTGTCACTAAACACCACTGGTTCCCCAGAGCCGCCAGGTGGGAGCCACGGCATCATCACCCAGATGGAGAAACTGAGGCTCCGGGCAGGGACGTCCCTTCCCCAAGGTCACAGCCAAGATCCGTGCCGGGTCGGCCTGACCCTGGCTCTTTGCTGGGCCTGCGCCCACCGCACGGATCCCGGTGACGCACTCAGGACGGGAGCATCAGCACCCGATTCAGACCCGTGAGGACACGGCTGAGCTGCGCTGCCAGCCTTCGCTTGTGGTTTGAAGTCGGGCAGAGGCTCCGCCTGGGACTGTCCGGATGCTCATTAGGGCCCCACCATCCCCGCGGGCTGCACGCAGGGCCCTCCCTCCTCCCCCTAACCCCCCCACTCAGCCAGGAGGGACGGGGTGCTGGGGGCTGGGGTGTGGGGGCAGAGCCCCGAGACTCCCAACTGCCCATGAGGTCCCTCCCCCGGAAACCTGAGCAGCAATTAACTCCTCGCCTCACACCCACAGCCCACAGACTCCAGGCGGAGGACACCGTTGCCTGTGAAATATTAAGCCCAAAAAAAAAAGCCGGATGAAAACAGAATCCAATACCGATCGGTCCTCAGGAGGGAGGCCGGCTCCCGAGCTCCGAGGAGACAGCAAATCGGAGAGAGAAACGAGAGGCAGATCCGGCCAAATGGAAATGAGGGAAAGGAACATAAAAAAATGACAAAATGAAAAGATGGGCAACACCAGGGGGATCGGTGGCTAATGTGACAGCAGTGACACCTGTCTCACCGCGCAGAGACTCCGTGGGCGGACGAGGGACCCCGACGGCGAGGGCCCTCCCCGGGGGTGCGGAGCGCCGCGGAGGCGGGCAGCGGGTGGCGGACAGATACATGGGGTGATGGCCCCCTCTTGCACCATCAGGGAAACGCACGTTTCGGAGATGCAGTGTGATGCCATTCAGGCTCAACCAAACCACGATCTGAAAACCACCACGGGGGCGGGGGGGACAGGGGGGCCCTAAGTTGCTCCCGGTGCTGGTGCGGCGACGGCGGAACTGGCAGGACGCAGCAGGACACGCGGCTCCAGCAGACAGGACGCCGATGGTGCGGCCTCAGCGTTTCCTTTGCGATCAAGACCGACCAAGGACTCCCAGCCCTGGCCAGTGTGGCTCAGTGGATAGGGCATCGGCCTGTGGGCCAAGGGGTCCCGGGTTCCACTCCGGTCAGGGGCACGGACCTTGGTTGCAGGCTCCTCCCTGGGGCCTGGCCCGTGCAGGAGGCGGCCCATCGACGTGTTTCTCTCACCTGGCTGTTCCTCTCTGTCTTCCCGCTCTCTGAAAGCCCGTGGGGGGTATCCCCGGGGGGGAGGATTAACAGCCACAGCACGATCAGGCCCCCCGCCAGCGCCGCTCCCATCCCGCACGCCGCGGTGCCGTGAGGTGAGAGGAAGGAAGACCAACGACGCGGTTCCGAAAGGAAGACGCAGAACTCGGCTCGCTCACGGGTGCGACTGTGGCATAAAAACCCACAGGGCGTGTCAGCAGCCATGGCCACGGGCTGGAGACAGGAGCCCGCAGGCCAGCGTGCGCCGGGCCTCCCGCGGCGTCAACCAGCCGCCAGGAGCGTCCCGCTGGGTCCACAGGTCCGCGCCGTCCACTCCCAGGAGCCTTTCCCTGGACGAGCGGTCCTTCACTGAGCGGGCAGAGCGGAGGGCGGAGGGCGATCCACCCTCAGAGAGAACAAGGTGGCGTGGGGGGCGGTGGCCACAGTCCCTGGAGCAGCCACGGGCCCTGAGCAGCCCAGTCACGGGACACGATCGGACAAAGGCTGGTTCGCTGTGAAGCTGTGTGGCCAGCCCCGCCCCACACAGGCCGGGGGACACACAGGACTCTGACGGCCTGGGCCGCAAGGTGCGCCATGAGGGCAGTTCCTTCCGCTGCACCCACGTTCCCACCGGGCGGAGGCGCAGCCCTGGGGGACCGAGGGGGACAGCAGCCGCGCCCCTGGCTGGCGGGCGATGGGGCCAGGGAGCCGAGACACGTCTCCAGAGGCCCCACCTCCACGTGACAGAAAGGTGGTTTTTTCTCGTCTCGTGCCCTCACTCCTGTGGGGTCCCACACCTGGGCAGGTGGGTGTCGGGGTGTTGGGGGCTCCTCCTTGGAGGTGGTTCCGTCTCAGAGCAGCGGGGGCCGCTCCAGTGTGGAGCACATGCCTGTGGGCGACGGAGCCAGGAATCCCCTCCCGGGCCGCGCCCACCAGCTCCAGCCTCGCAGGCCCTTGGTGAGGGCACCCGGTCGCCATGGGAACCCTGCCAGCAGAGGGAGAAGCTGGCTGGGCCTGCCTGGCCCACAGCAAAGGTCTCCAGGCATCAGGCGATGGCAGAGGGGGCAGGGGAGCCGCCGGGCAGGAGGCAGAGCGGGCGAAGGCGAGGGCACCCTCGTCCCTCCTACGGGGAGGGCACGTGGAGGGGGGCGGGGCCTGCATCTGCCCAGGGCTGGCCTGCGGGACCCTGACGAAAGCTGCCAGAGCCTCAGTTTCCCTCCCGGGGAAGTGGGTAGAGAGCACAGATGGGGGCCCGGGGCTGTGCGGCTCTGAGTGGCCGGCCCACGGGGCTTCCCGCGTGAACCGCAACCCAACGGGGCCTCCGGGCTGACCCCACCCAATGCCTCCCCCTCCTGCTGCTCACGGGGTTGGGGCGAAGACGGACTTGCACACCCTCCATTGGCCCGGCCACTCCGGGAGCCCGTCACGTGGGCCCCACCCGTCAGCACCAATGCAGTCGCCCAGACACCTGCTCTGCGCTTGGCGTTGCCATGGGGACGAGTGGGAGGGGTGAGTGTGGGCACACCTGTCTGTGTTCACACAGGCTGCGGGCACCACCAAGGTATCCACACACGGTGTGTACTCAGGTCTGCTGGTGTGCCCATGTCCAGCGCCTGTGTCCACGTGTGCATGCTTGCACGCGCAACTGCTGATCCACACACGTGCACATTTGCACATGCAGCTGCCAGTCCACACACGTGTGCATGCTTGCACACACAGCTGTTTATATGCACGTGTGCATGCTTGCACATACAGCTGCTAGTCCACAAACTTGACCACGCAGCTGCAGGTCTACACACGTGTGTACACAGGCTGCGTGCAAGCACACGTCAGTCAGGGGCTCATGTGGCCCAGCCAGGCCTCACACAGGACTGACCACCGTCTTTCACTTTCTCACCTTCAACTTAACCCACAACCTCGAGGAAGGGAGTCAGGACCCTTCGCATAATCTCCGAGGAAAGAAACAGACTCAGAGAAAGAGCGGGCCTGCCCGGCCGCTGAGCCTCAGGAAGGTCCAGAGCTGGGGGGTGAGGGGGGGGCTGGGGGTCATCACCCGCCAGCGAGCGGCCGCTGGGCCCCAGCCTCTCGTGTTTACGGCTCCGCGTCTGACCACACAGCGAGAGGAGCTCATGTACCGAGTTCCCCCGTTCACAGCCTCACGGCCCCTCGGGGAGCTCTCGTTTCTCTCGGCTGCGCATCCCCGGGAGGCCGGCGCTGGGGCCTGGGCAGGGTCCACACGGCAGCCACGCACGGCGCCAGGGCCCTCTGAGAGCCGGGCTCGGCCGGGAGGGCAGGACCCGCTGTCTGGGCCCCAGTGTCAGCCTGGGGGCTGGGGGAGGAGGTGCCAGCCGCCCCTCTGCCCCGCACAGCCAGCATCGCCCCTGGGCACAGTCCCGGGGCCGTGGGGAAACCGAGGCCCGGGTCAGGGTGGCTGGTGGTCCGAGACCACACGGCCAGGAGGGTCTGACTGGGAGAGGTGGCGGGAGCAGTGGGGGCGACAGGAGTCCCTGGTGGCACTGCAGGCTCGGCGGGCAGATGGCGCTGGTCGGGAATGCAGAATCGCCTTTAAGTACTTGGGCTGCTGCATGCAGGGGCATCTCCCTCGTCCCCGCCGCCCGAGGCGCCAGGCCGCGCGGAGGCCTAATGAGCTGTGAAGGTCCATTTTTCAAAGTTAAACATTTCCCAGGCTCCCAGCTGACCTCGGACGCAGCCTGGAGATATCCCAGCACAGGCCCAGGAGCCACGGGGCCGAGCGAGGCTGGCACACAGCAGGTGCTCAGTAAGTGCTGCCCCAGGAGCAAGTCGCTAAGGCTGCAGGACAGCTTGTGGAGCCGTGGAAGGAGACCCCGGGCTCCGGGATCTGCCCCCAGGGGCCAAGACGGTCAGACCGACCTCCCGTCTGCTTCCCAGGGAGGCGGCCTGACCCCTGGGTGAGACCCCGCCACTGGGGGGAGTGGGGGGAGGCATGAACCTGGACTCAGGCAGAGCGGTCCGCCCAGCTCTGCTCCTCCCAGGCTCCATGCAAGCCGCCCGTCTGGGCCCTCGGGGCAGCCTCTGCTGTCTGTACATCCGTCTCCTGAGCTGGGGTTTTCCTCACTCATTTCTTCCAACACCGGCCATGCTCACACTGTCTTCTCCCCATGTCTGTGGGTGCATCCACCTCATCCGTCCATCCATCATCCAACCCATCATCCAACCCATCATCCATCCACCATCCATCCATCCACCATCCATCCATCCACCATCCATCCACCATCCATCATCCATCCACCATCCATCCATCCATCCATCCATCCATCCATCCATCCATCCATCATCCATCCATCCATCCATCCATCCATCCATCCATCCATCCATCCATCATCCATCCATCCATCCATCCATCCATCCATCCATCCATCCATCCATCCATCCATCCATCCATCCATCCCATCATCCATCCATCCACCATCCACCCATCCATCATCCATCCATCATCCATCCACCATCCATCCATCCATCCATCCATCCATCCATCCATCCATCATCCATCCATCCATCCATCCATCCATCATCCATCCACCATCCATCCATCCACCATCCATCCATCCATCCATCATCCATCCACCATCCATCCATCCACCATCCATCCATCCATTCATCCACCTTTTAATCATCCATCTATCCATCCACCCATCCTTTTCATCCATCCATCCACCATCCATCCATCCGCACACCCACCACCTTACCCATCTACTCACCCATTCATCTGTAATAATAAAAGTATAATATGCTAATTAGACCGGACAGCCAAACGACCTTCTGAATGTCCTTCCGGACGACCTTCCGGGGCTGCAAGGGCCAAGCCCCTTGCATGAATTTCGTGCACCGGGCCTCTAGCTGGTATAGAAAGAATACATCAAGCACGTGAGGGCTGGTTCTGGACTGGGGCTAGAGCCCAGCTCCTCAGACCCTGGCCCCGCGCCTTCTAGGATGTCAGGTGCTCAGGCAGCTTGAGGAAGGCCCTCCTGTCACGGCTACAGAGATGGAGACATATTCGGGGTCCGAGACGGGGCTGGGGATGGAGCTGAGTGTGGCTGTGACAGCGCGATGAGAGGGAGCCCTGTATGGACGGAGCTGTTCTGTGTGAGGACTGTGTTGCCATGCACCTGCAAGGTGGTAGCACTGGGGAGCTGGATGGAGGGTACTGGCTCTCTCTGAACTACTTCCCACAACAGCACAGGACCCTACAATGACCTTAAGACTAAAACTTTAATTCTGAACAAATTAAATAACCCCCCTGGAAATGGTATTTTTAATCAAAGGTGGAAGATCAACTGGATTTCTATATATACACCAGAGGCCTGATGCACGAAATTCGTGCACGGGTAGGGTCCCTAGGCCTGGCCGGTGATCAGGGCCGATCTGTGGGGCGACCGTGGGGTGATCCGGGGGGGTGGGGTACCCGCTGGCACCCGCCTTGGCTGGCCTGGGGCCTGCGGGCTGGGGGAAGCTCCTGTGTTGAGCATCTGCCCCCTGGTGGTCAGTGCGTATCATAGCGACCGGTTGTTCCGCTGTTCAGTCGATTTGCATATTAGGCTTTTGTTATATAGGATGGAGAACTGACACTTGACCCCTACCTCACGCCACAAAGGAAAAAATTAACTCCAGGTGGAGGGGAGTCTAAGAGCCAACAGCAGAACGGTGAAGCTTCTAGAAGGTGAAAGGCACGTCCAGGCCTCAGGGTAAGAAAGGATGTGCGGACCAGCAAACAAAGCTCGCGCCCACAAAGGACAGACGGACGGTGCGGGTGACCGGGAGGAAGAGCTTCTCATTACAGGGCATGATGGGCGGAGGGACGGGTCACGCCTGGGTGGGAGGAGGCACTGCGACCTGCATATTCAAGGAGGGAAGAGTGAGCCCGGCCAGTGCGGCTCAGTGGCTGAGCATCGACCTAGGAACCAGGAGGTCACAGTCCGATTCCCGGTCAAGGGCACACGCCCGGGTTGCGGGCACCATCCCCAGTGCGGGGTGTGCAGGAGGCAGCCGGTCCATGACTCTCTCTCATCATGGATGTTTCTATCTCTATCTCCCTCTCCCTTACTTTCTGAAACCAATAAAAAAATATTTTTAAAAAATAAATTTAAAAAGTAAAATAGTCCTAGCCGGTGTGGCTCTGTGGATAGAGCGTCAGCCTGTGGACTGAAGGGTCCCGAGTTCCATTCTGGTCAAGGGCACATGCCTGGGTTATGGGCTTGATCCCCAGTGGGGGGCGTGCAGGAAGCAGCCAATCAATGGTTCTCTCTCATCATTGATGTTTCTACCCACCTCTCTCCCTCTCCCTTCCTCTCTGAAATCAATAAAATATTTTTTTTTAAAAAAAAGGAGAAATAAAAAGAAATGCGTTGCAGGTACGTGGAGAATTCCTACGAATGTGCACGACAAAGACAGACACCTCCGTAGAAACATGGATAAAGGCTCTGAACAGACACTTCACAAGAGAACATCCCAATGTCCACCCCAGGGAAGGGCTAAGGGTAAAAGGACCAACAAACTCCAGTGCTGGCGAGGACGCAGGGCAACCAGCGCTGAGCTGGTGCCGACAGGTGGCACTCCCTGGGGGGGACTAAATGGGCGCAACCACTTTGGCAAACTCCTTGGCACTATCAGCTACAACTGGGCATAAGCACAGCCCACAACCCCACCTCCAGGTAACGGCCCAGCAGGAATGAGGGCGCGTGCCCAGGGGGAGGAAGCACGGGGTGTCACACGGCACTGCCCGTAATCCCCGAAGACGGGACACCCCGCGTGTCCATCCGCAGCGGGAAAGACACACAGGCCATTGCCGCCCTGGACGGGACACCGCCTACAGCCCAGTGCGGAGGCTCTGGCACGCCGTGCTGAACAAACGCCGGCCTCCGAAGAGCCTGCGGGCGGCTGACCCCATGTGGCACAGAAACAGGAAGAGGAGCCCACTAAAAGCCAGGAGTGTTTCCCTTTGAGAAGGGGTGGGCCCACGACGGGGCGGGGCGGGTGTCGGGGGCAGGGAAGGTCTGATTTCTTGCCCGGATGCTCCTCGGAGGAATCTGCTTTGTGATCGTCCACGGAGCGGCCGGTGCCAAGGGTGCTGTTTTGTTCTGTTTCATTTTGTTTTTAGAAGCAGGAGCCACGGGGCTGCGCCTCCTGAGCCGGCGCCAAGTCCTCTCCCCGAACAGCTGTGAACGAGTCAAACCATCACAAAGCCCCTCAGCCTCCAAGGAGCTGACCGGAGGCCGCCGTTCACGCAGAGCTGCGGACCTCGGCTAGAAAGGGGGCCCTGTGGGGCCCGCCCCGGACAGCCCAGGCCCCTGCCCAGCTCAGCGGGCGCAGCACCCCAACATCCTTGCAGGCCCGGGGCTGGCAGCTGCCCGGCGGAGGCCGCGTGACTCAGAGCCGAGGCCCGAGCTCACACTCAGCAGCAGTGACGCCAGGAACAGGCAGCAATCTCCGCGCAGGCCGATGGGCAGAGCCCGCAAGGCCCCCGGCTGAGGCCCATCCCGTCCCAGGCCCCGGGCCCTCGCTGGGAACTGAACACAGGGCGACAGGACCTGGGACCGTCTCGGCGACGCTGGGCGAGCTGTCTGCCCACACGAGCAGGGGGCAGCAGGCGGGCACAGGCCAAGCGAGAGGACCCGGGACGGGCACACCTCCGGGGCCGAGAGCCGTGCACCAAGCGGCAGGAGCCAGGCGGCAGCGTGAGAACGCCGGGCCCTGAGCGCGCTCTGACCCAACCAGACCCAACGCAGGGTGCGGGGGGGGGGGGGGGGGCGGCAAGCCAGGAACACGAGGGCGCGTCCCCCCCGGACGAAGGCCATCCTGTGGTTTTTCCTGTGAAAACCGCAGCTCACAGCACACGTCTCTGGGAAGACCAGGCGCCGGCCGCCTCTGCGCTCGGGTCAGCGTGAAGCCAGGAGACTCACACCGGCGCCGTGTGACGAGGGAGGCGTCCCCCCTCCCACTTTTCAGGGACGTGATCCGCATGTGGGAAGCACTCCGGGGCCGCAGGCGTCGCCTGGGACACACACGTGATGGAACCCAGCAAGGTCACAGGATAGAAGATCAAGACACAAACTCATTCTCATTCTGGTGGCCCAGCGACAACCTGGAAGCAGGATTAGGAAGATAATGCCACTCACCACGGCATCCAAACAACACGTAAAATAAACCCAGCTAAAGGAAAATACTCAGCCTGGCCGGCGTGGCTCGGGGGTTGTGTTGACCTATGAACCAGGAGGTCACGGTTTGATTCCCGGTCAGGGCACATGCCGGGTTGTAGGCTCCATCCCCAGTGTGGGGCGTGCAGGAGGCAGCTGCTTAATGATTCCCTCTCATCATTGATGTTTCCCTCTCCCCCTCTCCCTTCTCGGAAATCAATAGAAACATACATAGTTTTAAAATGGTACGAGGACAGTTAGATACACACAAGGACTCAGACCCTCGCACACCATCCATGAACATTAAAAATGCACAACAGAGCTAAAGCGACGAGAACCCTAACTGAACACACAGAGGGAATCTTTGTCCTCTTGGTTTAGGACAGAATTCTTGCACGCCAACAATACGAGCCATAAGAGAAACAATGGATATTGGGTTTTATTATGAACAAAACTTTTGTGTTCTAACAGACACCTTTAAAAAAAAAATGAATGACACGCTATAGACTGGGATAAGCTATTTGCAAATTGTATTTCTGATAAAAGATTTGTATCCAGAATGTGTGAAGAACTCTCACAATAATTCTGAATACTATTAAAACTCAATAATGAGATTTTTCTAAACCATTAAAACGGGCCAAGGAGTTGAATAGACATTTTATCAAAGAAGAAATATGAATGTCTAATGAGCACATGAAACAATGCCCAACCCATGGGTCAGTAGGAAAATGCCCATGAAACCCGGGGAGGCCCACGGCCACCCACCTGCAGACTGAGAACAAGCAGGCGACATACCCAAGGACCCCGTGCGCCGAGGGCGTGGGACCCGTGCCGCCGCCCCGGAGCCCTGCTTGGCCGTCTGTTAAAAAGTCAAACCACCACTAGTGGTTCCCGCCAGACCTGTCAGCCACACAGCATCACGGGACCCTGTTTCCTGATCTGTGAAATGGGCCACACGACCAAACCTGCTTTCGCCACTGGACACGCGTGCTCTGGGGTTCTGGGGGCCTAGGGGTCCTCAGCAGACAGACTGTGGCAGGCGGGGCGGGGGGAGCCAGGGGTCCCCTGCACGGCCCGGAAAGGGAACAGGTCCCAGCCTCTCCCTGACGGGCAGCATGAACCTTCCGCCTCCCCTACGCCCCCTCAGGGCACAGTGTGACCCTGGGCCCGTGGCCCCAGGCTCCGTGAGGTGTGGGCCGGGAGGGAAGTTGGGGTGGAGCTCGTGGGGGTTTGTCCCACCTGCACAAGCTACCTCAGGAGCACAAGCCCCCCAGAAAGAAGCATGAAACAATGCCAGTGCCAGGTCAGCGTGCTGGGGACACACCCAGGGGCAGGCGTGAGGGGTGCATGCCACCTTAAAGGGGCTGGGCACAGGTGTGCCCACATGAACTCGGTGCTTGTAGGTGTGCCTGAGAGATGAGAGCGTGGACACGCACCGTGTGCTGTGCCCCCCGAAGCCACACTGCTCCCGAGAGTGTGCGTGCGTGTGCGTGCCTGCAGGTGTGTGTGCGTGTGTGTGCGTGCGCGTGCCTGCAGGTGTGTGTGCATGTGTGTGCATGCCTGCAGATGTGTGTATGTGTGTGTGCATGTACATGCCTGCAAATGCATGTATGTGCATCTGCATGTGTGTGCGTGTGCGTGCCTGCAGGTGTGTGTGCATGCGTGCGTGTGCCTGCAGGTGTGGGTGTGGCAGCCGCTCGTCCTCGTGTGTCAGTGCAGCTGGGACGTGGCCATTTCAGCTCCACCTCGAGTGGTCGAGGCGGGAGGTGACACTGATTTCTGGGGAGTTGTTTTTCTAAAAAGCCGTCTGCCCCTCAGATGTGGCCTGTGCTTGCTCTGTGGGGACCGCCTACCGAGGAGCCAGAATAAGCCGACGCCTGTCAGACAGCGGAGTCCCAGAGGCCTGAGTCTCTCCACCCCCACGCCCAATCCGGGCCCCCCACCCCCCGCAGACCCGCAGGCGGCAGCCCAATCAGGGTCCCAGGACCCGGAGGGAGCTCTCCACGCACCCCGATCCGCAACCTCGGGCTGCTCCACTGAGTTTGCACAACGTAAAGCCGGCAAACAAGTTCATTCCACAGAACTGAGGCGCCTGTGACCAGAGCGCGCCCTGCATGGGGCGGGGAACCCGGGGCCACAGCTGCTGCCGGCTCTGAGACGGGCAGTGCCCACAGGTGTGGGACACTCACATGCACGCAGGCGTGTAATGCAGGCACACCCAGTGCACGCGGCTACACACACACGCGAACGAAGCCCTGAGCTGGGCCCCCTGGAGGAACCCCCGCTGGCCCCGCTGGCCCCAGCTGCACCCCGGCACCTCAGGCCTGGTGCCAAGTCCGCCGTGGTTCACACCAATCCATGTCTAGGGGTTCACACCAATCCATGTTTAGGGGTTCGTCTCCGCCAGGAAGATGCCTTGAAAGCATTAGCGGCCGTCAGAGGGAAAACCAGGCTCCCTCCACGCAGCCGTGCCGCACGCGGATGCGCCCCCTCCGAGACGGGAGAGATGGACACGGTTCGCGCACCGGCTGTTTTCTCTGTCAGAGCACAGCCGGTGCTTTAAGCAACGTCCAAACAGATGTCGCGGCCTCTGCCTCTCCATCTCCGCGTCAGAGCCTGGTCCGGCTCCCCGTCTCTCCCAGCCGCCAGCCGCTCCCACTCGTGCCCCTAAACACCCCCTCCCCCGCGCGCCCAGCACAGGGAACCTCCGAGCTGTGCGCCCACCTCGCCCTCAGCCGCTCAGGCTCCCGGGAGCTTCCCGAGGCAGAGACGGCACACAGGCTCCAGGTAGACACCGCCGCCCTCGCGCCCAGCCCTG
Organism: Ia io; assembly: GCA_025583905.1. Taxonomy (NCBI): domain Eukaryota; kingdom Metazoa; phylum Chordata; class Mammalia; order Chiroptera; family Vespertilionidae; genus Ia; species Ia io. The sequence continues at coordinate 805,710 of JAJQQW010000006.1, read as the reverse complement.
TGACCACTCACCTGGGCGCGCCCGCCAGCTGTCACTGCTCGCTGTCCCTCTCCTGCCCGGCCTCAGTTTCCCCATCTGCTCAGTGGAGGGGTGGGCTCGGGGCCTCTCCGAGACAATGGGCGGTACTCCCTGCCCCAGGGCTGCTGGACGGTCCCCGAGGCTGTCCCCACCCCCCTCCCCTGCACACCGGACTCCTCTCCCCTGCGCCCAGCCTGGCGTGGGGGTCTGAGCCTGCCAGGGGAGGGGCCAAGCCTGGGGCCGGGAGGAGCCGAGAGAAGCCGGGGCGATGGTAGCAGCACCCTCTGCTGGCCGCTGCCCCCCACCCCCGACGCTGCCCCCAGGCCTGTGCTGTGCTGGGGGGCCGGGCATGGTGTCTGCCCTCCTCCCAGACGCCTAAGCGCTGCCACCCCTTAAGGGCCAGTGCACCCCTCCTCTGGGCGGAGCCCCGAAGGAGCTGGGGGCTACTGGGGGAGGGGAATCCCTCAGGGGGAGGGGGGGGGGCCTTAAATCCTGAGGAACTGAGGCTGGTTGTGGGGCAGGGAGGGAGCCACGCTGAGTCAGACTCAGGTCCCCCGCCCTGGGGGGCTACCCCTGAGCGGCTCCAGGACTGTTCTCCCCCAGCCCCCACCCCTCCTCCCCGCCGGCTCCAGCTCTCTCCAGCAGAGGCCAGCCTGGAAGGGGACTCCGGCCGCGACTCCAGCCGCAGCTCTGGCTCCCTGTCCTGTAACCTGGGGCTGCTGGACCCTATGTTAGACCAGCTGGTCCTGTGGGGGATCAAGGACACATACTTGTCTGGGGCACCGCCGTCTCCCACCTCCACCCTCGTCCCCAGGCTCAGGCAGAGCGCACAGTAGGCCCTCGACGTGTTTCCTGCAAGAACCGGCAGGGCCCCTTCCAGCTCGAACGGCCAAAGGTCCCTGTCCCTGCCCCGCGTGGCTGCTGAGCCCCCCGGAGGTCTCTCCAAGCCTCTCTCCTCTGCCCGGAGCTGGCAACGCCAGGTCTCAGCCGGTGGGGGAGAGACAGCCCCGCGAGGAGCGAGTGCCACGGCAGCCCCCCTCGCTCACCTCCAGGGCCGCCATCGGGCAGAGGAGCCCAGGGTGGGTGGGCAGCAGCCCAGGCAGGGCCTACACTGCTCACGTTCCCAGCCCTGAACCCACAGCCGGAGCGCTGGGCCCCTGCCACCCCCACTCCGTGGCATCCTCAGACAAGCTCCTGCCCTTGGCCTCAGTCTCCCCATCTGTACAGTGGGTGCTGGGATGGATGATACCAAAGTCCCTCCACATCGTGGCTCCTGTCCCCGGTGTGGGCGCCACCGGAAGTGCATGGCCCGCTGGCAGTCCACCTCCTGCCTGTCACTCCCGCGTTTTCCTCCCGCGTCCCCCCACACGTCCCCCCACAGGCGTTGCCCACTCCCCGCCGCAGCGCAGGCCTGCCTGCTTCCCCCGAGACAGAGGAGCCCCAGTCCACGCACCTCTGCTCGCACTTCCTCCCGCTGCAGCCGCACCCCGGGGTCCTCTGCCGAGGGCGCTGCGAGGGCTGCCCCAGGGTCTGAGGGGCAGTCTCCTGTTAGACACCCCCGGAAACCTAGAGCCGGTGCGAGTGCTTGTGTGTGTGCGTGTGCTTGTGTGTGTGAACGTGTGCATGCCTGTTCGTGTGAGTGTGTGTGCGCATGTGAGTGTGTGCACGTGTGCGTGCATGCGTGCTGGGGGGGGGGGGGGAGCTGTGGAACCCAGGCCAACATCCCATCTCACCCACTGACCGGAGTCCCGGTCAGAATTCCGGGCCCCACTGGCTCTCCTCCCTTGGAGCAGGTGACAGACAGGGGACCTCTGGGGGCCAAAGGCTCCACCCCCTAAGAATCTACGGGAGGGGTGGTGGGGTCCAAGCTGTGGCCGAGGCTCTCCTGGGGGCCCAGCCACCTGTTTCTTTGCAGGGAGGAGGGGGTCCTGCTGCCTAAGGCACTTGGACGAACTGCCGAGTTTTCTGAGGGTCTTGCAGGGCAAGGGAGGGTGCTGTTCTCCCCCTGCCCAGGCCCTGCCCCACACACCTCCCCGTGCCCTCCCCCTGCCCAGGCCCTGCCCCACACACCTCCCCCTGCCCTCCCCCTGCCCAGGCCCTGCCCCCACACGCCCTCCCCCTGCCCTCCAGGGCTCCCAGGCCTTGGATAATGTGCGTGAGCGACTGTTCCGAGTTGGAGTCCAGCTGCCCGCCCCAGGCCGCCTCAAACCGCACGGCTCGGGCAGGTCCAGGGTGGGGAGGTGAGCCCCCGACCTCCTGCCGCAGGGGCCCCAGGTCCTCTGCCCACGAGAATAAGGACCAGAGCCCAGTCCTGGCCCCACTCCTGCCTCCGGAGAGATGGTGCCCATCCCCCCCGCCCTCTGGGTGTGTCTCCTCTTCCCGTAAAGTGGGACACAAACCTGGAACGGGGGGCTGTGCGTCTGTCCCCCAATACTACGGAATTATAAGGAGCAAGTTGCAAGGATCCTGCGCAGAGGAGGCCAGGCTGCCAGGAGAGCAGCCGAGGCTTCAAGGCAGAAGGGGGGACCCTGAGAGCCAGCGGGGAGGCTGCCCTTTCTACTCCCGGGCTCTGCACCTTCCCAAGCCCGCCCGGGGCCTCTGGGGTCTCGGACCCTGGGCAGCCCTCAGCCCAAGGCAGGGAGGGGGAGGCGCTCCCACCTGAGGCTCCGAGGGTCTGCAAACCTGCGAGGCGCTCCGGGCAGGTGCCTGTGCTGAGCCTTCACTGCGCAGTTCCCTCCGCAAAGCCCCGGTTCCCATCATACCCCCGCTTCCCGGATGTGGAAACTGAGGCTCCGAGAGGCTGTCTTCCCCAAGGTCACGAGCTGATGCCTCCCCAGGGAGTCTGGTTTGGATGAGCCTGTGGGTCTGTGTCGGAGGGGAGCCCCTGCAGCCCCTCCACCAGAAAGCGGGGGACCTGCGGCTTTTAGAGGGGAGAAGGAACCCCATCTCTAGAGGCAGGCTGAGGCCAGGAAGCTCAGCTGCCGCGGCCCCCGCCCGCGCCCCCCCTTTGAGGGAATGACACGGGGAAGAGTTGGGGGGGAAGGGGAGGGGGGCGAAGGGTTCAGGGGGGAGGGAGGGGGGGAGGCGAGGGGTTCAGGGAGGAGGGGGGCGAGGGTTCAGGGAGGAGGGAGGGGGGCGAAGGGTTCAGGGGGGAGGGAGGGGGGTGAAGGGTTCAGGAGGGAGGGGGGCGAAGGGTTCAAGGGGAGGGAGGGGGGCGAAGGGTTCAGGGGGAGGGAGGGGGGGCGAGGGGTTCAGGGGGGAGGGGGCGAAGGATTCAGGGGGGGGAGGGGGGGGCGAAGGGTTCAGGGGGGAGGGAGGGGGGCGAAGGGTTCAGGGGGGAGGGGGGCGAAGGGTTCAGGGGGAGGGAGGGGGGTGAAGGGTTCAGGGGGGGAGGGAGGGGGGCGAAAGGGTTGGGGGGGAGGGGGGGGTGAAGGGTTCAGGGGGGAGGGAGGGGGGCGAAGGGTTCAGGGGGGAGGGAGGGGGGGTGAAGGGTTCAGGGGGGGGGGAGGGGGGTGAAGGGTTCAGGGGGGAGGGAGGGGGGTGAAGGGTTCAGGGGGAGGGGGGGCGAAGGGTTCAGGGGGGGGGGGGGGGGGGAAGGGTTCAGGGGGGAGGGAGGGGGGGGGAAGGGTTCAGGGGGGGGGGAGGGGGGTGAAGGGTTCAGGGGGGAGGGGGGGGGGTGGGGGGGGGGGAGGGGGGTGAAGGGTTGGGGGGGAGGGGGGGGGGGGAAAGGGTTCAGGGGGGGGGAGGGGGGCGAAGGGTTCAGGGGGGGTGGGGAAGGGTTGGGGGGGGGGGGGGGGGGGGGAGGGAAGGGTTGGAGGGGGGGGGGGGGTGAAGGGTTCAGGGGGGGAGGGGGGCGGAGGGTTCAGGGGGGAGGGAGGGGGGTGAAGGGTTCAGGGGGGGGGGAGGGGGGCGAAGGGTTCAGGGGGGAGGGGGTCACAGGCCCCTCCCCTGTGTAGCTGGACTGTCCCCGGTGCCGGAGCCGGAGCCGGAGCCGGAGCCGGAGCCGGAGCCGGAGCCCAGCCCGGGGGCGGGCGGGGGAGGTGATGCGCAGGCGGCGGGTCCGGGGCCTCGGAGTGAGGACAGCGGCCGCGGGGGCTGGCGCTCAGGGAGCCGCGGCTGGGGGCTCCGGCCGCGGGGGGCGAGCCCGCCCGGGGCGGCCCGGAGAGCGCGCCCGGACCCCCGCTCCGCCGGCCCCAAGTTCCTCCAACTTTGCCCGCTGCGCTGGGAGGCAGCGCGGGCCCGGCAGGCCGAGCCGGGACTCACGGAGAGCGGGGCGCGCGGGGCGGGGTGGCCGGAGTCGCGCGCCCCGGGTCCCGGTCCCGGTCCCGGCCCCGGTGCCGGTCCCGGTCCCGCTCGGCCGCGGCGCCACGCTTACCTGCCGCCGCCGTCCTGCCGGCTCCAACTTGGCTCCGCGGCTGGAACGCCTCCCCGGCTGCGCCCGGCGATCCGCGCGGCCCCGCCCTCGCCCGCCGCCTCCTCCCCCGAACCCCCGCCGCCTCCTCCCCCGAACCCCCGCCGCGCCCGGGAGCCGGGGAGGGCACCGGGCCGGGGAGCGGGAGGCGCCCCCGAGAGCCGAGGTTCCCTGCGGTCCCACCTGCCGCCTCCCGCCCGGGCGGAGCGGGGAGCGCGCAGCAGCCGTGGCCGGGCGGGAGGGCCCCCACGACCCCCCACAAAGCGCGGCCCAGGCCTCCTCCTGGCCCGGTCGGCCCGGCCCACGCCCGGGAAGGCAAGGACCCAGGGCGGGGCCACGTGGGGGGGCAGGTAGGGCCGGCCCCCTCTCCCCAACCTGGCCGCGTCCTGCTCGCACTCACCCCACCCTCCGAGGGGGCCGAGGGCGGCTCTGCACGCCCCGGGTCTGCGGGCGCCCCCTTTTCCGCACGTTACAGGCGAGGAAACCGAGTCACAGGGGCCCCAAACGGGCCCCAGGCCGCGCTGCCCTTCCCAAGCGGGGCCGGAGAGGCCGCCTCGACCCCCAGGACGGGCCGCCTCCGGGCGCCTCGCCGGGCAGTGCCCTCGGCCAGCGGGGGGGCGACCGGCCGGCTGTCCGCGCGCCCAGCGCCGTCCCGCGGCCGCCCCTCCCGCTTCCGGTCCCGCCCGCCGGCCTCAGTACCCCAGCACGCCCGCCGCCCGCCGCCGCCGCCGGGCAAGTCACCGGGCACACAAAGGCGTTGACTCAATTCAAAGGCAGCAAATCGAGATCAGTCCTCCAGTGGCGGCCGAGAGGGATGGGAGCCAGCTCGCTGGCACGGAGCTGCCCCCCTGCCTGCCCCCCGGGCTCCTCGGAAGGGGGTGCAGAGCATAAGGGGGTGTTGGGGCAGGAGCCAGGGTGCCCCACGATTACAAGTTCCGGGGTCAGGCGAGGCACAGGAAGGAAGGCGGTGGGGCCCCCAGGGCATTCAGCCCCAGCTTCCCCTCGGCCCGCTCCCTACCTGACCCTGTCCCCGCAGGGGCAGGCCGGCGAGGGCCGGCCATGTGTCACCAGGTGGGCACTGCAGGCCTCCGGATGCCAGGCCTGGGCACGGGGACCAGAGCAGGCGTGAGAGGGCCGCCCCTCCTCCTTGCTAAGAGTCCCTCGGTCTGCAGCTCCCACTGGAGAGACCCGTCCTCCCCGAGGTCTGAGGTCCGAGAAACAGCCTGCCAGCCTCTGGCCTCGCGGCCCCTGCAGGGCTGGACAGAAGGGAACTTCGGCCCCAGGGCAGCCCTCCGCGGGCAAGCCCCTGCCAGAGCTGCCGCCGGCTCCCCAGACCCGGCCACGCAGCCCCATCCCAGGAAGGGAAGGAGCTGAGGGCATGAGATGGGCGTCTCAGGGCGCCAGGGACTGCTAGGTGCCTGCCCAGCGTTAGGTCACGACCTGGCTCGCTCGCTACCCCCCTGGCAGGAGGCTGAGCCAGTCTCTGCTGGGCGAGCCGAGGAGGAGGCCCTTGACCCGCCGGCCTCCCAGGTACCTGCCGCCCAAGGTCAGAGGTCCGTGGAGGAGCGCGGAGGTGGAGTGGAGGGCCGTGCAGGTCCCCGCGGAGTCACGGCATTGGGAGCCTCCGGGAGCCAAGGGCAGCGTTGGGGGCAAGAGGGACTGGAGGCAGGACGGGCATCCAGGTCCCCCCACACACGCCCCAGCAGAGACTAGTTATCCGGCCGCCACCTCGTCCCGAGTCTCAGCTGGGTCACCCTCCCCAGTGGCCAATCGCATTGGGGCCTGCGTGTAAGTCGTTAATCCTGTGACGGAGACGTGTGCCCGCCGGACCCCGCACTGCGCCCCACAACCCGACCCAGAGCTGGGCGAGGAGGGACCCTCATTCACCAGGGGTCTGAGGCAGCGGGGCACCCAGCGCTGGAGGCCCCCGGGGTCCCAGAGCCACCGGAGGGGGCGGGCCCGGCCGGCCCTAGGGACTCGGACCCCAAGCTGGTGGGCGCTGGGTTCAGCAGGCCCAAGAAGGGAAGAGCAAGTTTGGGTGGGGTGCAGTCGGTGGAGGAAACCCAATCCCCTCCCCCAGCCTTCCCTGTAAGGGGGGCCACCAGGCCGTTGCCTGCTCTGTGCACTTGCAGCTGAAGCTACACCCCAACCTGCTCAGGAGGTTCCCCACGCTCTCTGCTCCCCACCACCCTACACTGCGTGGGAAATTCCCACTCGGCCCTCGGCAGTCTGGCCCTAGGGACCCCCCCCCCCAGGAGGAGGGCTCGGCTGGGTCCCTGATGGGGCAGCCACAGGCCACACCGTGCAGTCTGAGAAGAGAAAAACTTGGGGGGGTGACACCCCAAGACCAGAGAGAAACAGTGGGAGGAGGGAGGGGGGACCCTGAGCGCTGGGGAGCAGTCAGCCCTCGCTGGGGTCCCACCCCGCCCGCAGCCAAGCCCAGCGTCGCGGCTCCCGGTTCAGGTCGCTGGTGCCCATTCAAAGCCGAGAGCGGTGGGTCCGGAGCTCGGTGGCGGTGGGAGACCGGACTGGGGATGGGGGTTCCCCCTCCAAGGGCTCCAGCAGCGCGGGCGGTGCTCTGCCCCCTCCCCGCCGCGGGTGCGAGGCTCGGCACCCACAGCCCGCTCCCTGCGGGCCCGCAACCACGAGATGGGGTTCCCGATGGGGGTCTCGGGCCAGCTGGGGCGCCGCGACTCGGCCGTGCGCTCGCAGGAAGACCACCCCTCCCCCGCTCCCCGCCCAGCCCGCCTGCCGCTCGGGAAAGTTACAGGGTCCCCGCGGCGCCCCCAAGCCGAGGGGTTCGGAGTCCCCGCCCTTCCAGCCGCGGCGTCGGGGAGGGAAGTTTGTCCGGCCGGGGCGGGAGGACGGCTAACTTCGGGGGCATCCGCCTCGGAGCCGGAGGAGCCCGGGAACCGCGGGCCGCACGCGCCGCCACAACAGCCCCCGGGCGGGCGGGACGCGGCCCCCGCGGCCCCGCCCAGGGTAGGGCGCGGGGGGCGGGGGCGGCCGGGGCTGCGAGCGCCGCTGGGGACCCGCGTCCGCCCCCGCGGCTGCCGGGGCGCGTCCTCCCGCCTCCTCCAGGGCGGGGACCCACGGGCCCGCGGCTGCGGCAGAGGGACCCCGCCCCGCCGCCCCACGCAGACACCCCAGCCCCTTCCTACCTGGGCCGGGTGCGGGCCGGGGCCGGAGCGCGGTCACGGCCGCGGGGCGTGCGTGCTCGGCCCCCGGGCGCGGCGGCGGCTTCCCCTCCTTCCTGCTCCTCTTCCTCCTCCGGGCTCGCGGGCTCCAGACAGATCTCCGCCCCCTCGCGCCCTGCCCGCCCCGCCCGGAGCCTGCCCGGCTGGGCTCGGCCTGCGCCCGGGAGCGGCGCGGAGCCGGCGGGGACCGGGCTGCGGCGCTCACTGCGTCAAGCGCGGGGCGAGCGCGGGGCGGCGGCGGGGACCGCGCGCTCCGAGTCCGGGGCCGGCAGGGCGGGCCGGGCAGCGGCGGCGCCGGCTCCTGCGCGGTCGTGGTCGCGGTCGCGGTCGCGGGTCGTGGTCGTGGTCGTGGTCGTGGTCGTGGTCGCGGTCGCGGTCGCGGCGGCGGTGGCGGCGGCGGCGGCGGCGGCGCCGAGGTTGTGGCACATTCTCTCCGAGCGCGACCGCGGGTTCCGAGTCGGAGCGGAGCGGGGAGGGCCGGCGGGGGCGGGGCGGGGCGGCCGGAGGGGCGGGCGGCGGTGTCCCTCCCGCTCGCCGCTGCCCCGAGGGGTGACCTGCTAAGGGAAGTTGGGCGGGCCGAGGGGGCGGCGTGGGGAGTCCAGAGGCAGGCTCGCCCCCTCCTCCTGGCCCGCCTCCCGCGCCCCCCGCCCCGCCAGGCCGCTGTTTGGAGAGGAGGCCCCGCGGTCTGGGAGCCGGGCCTGGGCGGCGATGGGCGGCGAGCACCTGCGGACGTGCACGCGCGTGGACACGCCGTGCGCACCTGCCTGGAGGACCACGTGGAGGGCGACCCCAAGTCAGACCGGGGCGCAGTGCAAACACTCGGCCGGCGGGGGCGCGCGCAGGCCGGGGCGGGAGGGAAGGGGGGCCGGGAGCCCCGGGGGCGGGCCCACTCCCAGATCGCGGGCCCGCCCGCTCCCCTCCCACTGCCGTCCCCGGTTTGGGCTGGAGGGAAGGAGGGGGCGCGGCGGGCGCCAGGCCCCTTTGACTCCCGCGGGGTTGGGTTTAGCGGATTTCCCTCCCGTCGACCTCCGTCCCCTCCCTTCGCCTCCCGAATCCCCCGGCGTCCGAGAGCTCTGGGTCGGCCCCTAAACTACGTTCTAAACCCGCGGCCCTCGCCCCCCGGGCCCCCGGAGCGGCCCCCCGCCCCCCGGGGCGTCTTCCCCCCCAGTCCCTGCCCCTGCCTGCGGTGGGGCCTCGGGAGAGAATTCCAAACGAGGCTCGAGAGCGCCCCCGCCCGGCGGCCTGCGGCCAGGCCGCTTCCCGAGCCGCCGGACAGCGGCCCCTGCGCCGGTCCCCGCCCCGCGGTCTCGCCGGGGGGGGGGGGGGGCAGAGGGAGGCGGAGGCGGCGAGGCCGGCTGCTGGAGGGGGAGGGGGAGGGGGGAGGGGGGGGGGACCCCCCCCCGCGGGAGGAGGACCAGGACAGGTGTGGGAGTGGCGCGGGTTCGAAGGTAAGGTGGCCCGGGCGCGGATGGGTGCACAGGGCTGCGGCTCGGGTTCGGGGTCCGGTGCCCCCGCCCCTCACCCCACGCCTCCGCCGGCCTCGAAGTCCCCGTTTCAGAGACTTCCTGTCCATGGAGTCCACTGTGGGGTCACCTGCCCGATGTCTGATTCCCGTCTGTTTTGTAGGGCGGTGACCTTCAGCCGGTGTGCGCCCGGCCGGTGTGGCGCAGTGGATAGAGCGCCGGCCTGCGGACTGAGGGGTCCCGGGTTCGATTCCGGCCAGGGGCACGTGCCCTTATTGCGGGCTCCATCCCCAGCGGGGGGCGTGCAGGAGGCAGCCGAGCCAAGACTCTCTCATCACTGATGTTTCTCTCTCTCTCCCGCCCCCTTCCTCTCTGACATCAATAATAGTAAAACAATCTGAATTGAAAAATGTTTTGAAAGCATGCAAAGCCTGACTGGTCAGGGACACTGACCTCCTTTCTCTCCATGTCACCTAAAAGACCATCACAGCCAACACAGCAGCCGTCCTGTGCGAGTGAATCAGAATCCCACCGTCTGAGGCGCCGCGGAGTTTGGGCCCAGGGTGTGTGCCAGGAGGTAGAGAACGTTGAAAACCGCTGTTGTAGGGCCCACCCGCAGCCACTCCTTCATTGCCTGATAATGTCCCAGTGCACGATGGGCCAGTGCTTATCCTCACAGCAGCCGAAAGGCGTTGGGTTATTCCCACTTTGGGGACATTAGGAATATGCTGCTATGAATATGCATGGACAGATAGATCTCTGTATGAACTTAGGTTTTCATTTCTCTTGGATATACAGGGAGTCCCCCCAAAAATGTACACACGCTGAATAGTTATCCATTCCAATGGGGTGAATCTGAGGTGCTCACTGCTGGGTCGCTGGGTCACGTGGGGACCCCACGGCCCTGCCTGGGTCGCTGGGTCACGTGGGGACCCCACGGCGTCCTCTGGGGGACGGGCGCATGGGCCTCACCCTGCACCACCACCACGTTGTCTCTCAGCCACAGGAAGGCAGACGGATGTTCTAAGCTCTGGACAGCCACGCTGCTCCCGGGGCCCCACGCTGGCCTCCATGCCACTCACCTGTGTGAGCCACCAGGTCCCGTTATCTCCCAGGCTAACAGGCCACTGCACCCCGAAGCCACAGGAGCCCCAGGTCCTGGCTGCAGGGAGAGCAGGCGCTCAGGGCCACGCAGCCCGGCCCTGCGCCTCGGCCCTCGAGTCCCCACAGGCCAGTGCCTGCCCAGGACCTGTCTGACCCGGGGGGGGGGTCCCTATCCCCCGATGTACCTTCTATTCCTCCTTGTTGGGGGTCCAGCAAGACACAGTCACCCCTCCCAGCGGCCACAGGCAGCGGGGGACGTGGCACAATCAGCTGCTGCTGCACCCTCATTTTGCAGACGGGAATGTGAAGCCCGGAGACAGGAAGAGGCTTAGCCAGCGTCCCGGCCGCTCGGAGACCGTGCTGGGCTGGGGCGTGGCACCCAGAGGCTGAGGGGGCCCCACCCGTCAGGCTGGGTCTGGGGGTCTGCAGACCTGAGCAAGGCTGTGGCCTCGGCAGACGAGCCCAGGCACAGGTTTTGGCTCAGCGTCGGGTCGGCACGGAGACCCACCCACTCCCAGAGGCTGGCTGCCAGCAGTGGGTCCGGATGGGCTCCTGGGACCTCGGCCCCGAGCGGGGTCCCGGGTCCCTGCGTCTCCCTGCCTGGGGACCTGCAGGCCCGGGCGGGTCCGAGGTGCCCTGTGAGCTGCACACCAGCCCCCCTCCCAGGCCCCTCGGGCAGAGGCAGCTGCACACTGCCTCTCCTGGCCTGGCCGGTGCCCCCGGGGACCCCACTGATCCCCAAACGGCTGTAGCCTCCGAGGAAGCGGGAGGCAGCGTTGAGCTAAACGCACAGCATGCCGTTTCCTCCTGCCAGAGGAGCTGGGACCGTGCCGTCTGCCGGGCCAGGGCCAGAGGCAGCCCATCGTGCAGGCAGAGCCAGTAACAAATGAAAATGGGGAATGATGGCCCGTCTGTCCCGCTGCGCTCCGGGGCCGTGCCCAGCCCTCTGTACGCACCCCTCTCCTCTGCCGCGCCCCACAGATGTTGGCGGTGGCCGCGTGGGGCCCGGGGGGAGCGTGTTTAGGGGAGCAGCACAGGGCATACCACAGGGCTCACGCAGGGTCAGCCTGCGCCAGACCCACGGACAAGGGGCCTCTGTCAGTCCCCCACCCGGGAAGGCGGCACCAAGCGGGAGGCACGAGGCGGCCTGGCTCCGCCCCGCCCTGTGCAGCCCTGGTGCCAGACTCCGAGCCGCACTTGCACCCACGGTGAGGCCAGCGGGCGGCTCAAGGCCAGGGTCAGGGTCCCACAGCCTTCACTCGCCCCTGAGCGAGGACTGGGCCTCACACACGGGCGCTGTCCCTGGAGCCGAGTCAGGACGCCTGACCCCAGGCCTCCCTGGTGGCCTTCCCCAGGAACCTGGCCTCTGGCCTGGCCACCCTCAGGGACCCCACGCCTCCAGCTTTGTCCCCAGCACGATGGGGTACCCGAGAATGGAGAACGGAACCAGAGAGGGCGCCGCCTGGCCAGACCCTCCGGGGACAGAAGGGCCGTGGAGGTAGGAAGGGAACTGAGACTCAGGCTGTGGATTCAGAGTCGAGTCAGGAGCCCGCCCTCCTGAGCCCCAGGCCCGGGTCCTTCCACACCAGGTGGGGCTCCCAGGACCAGGGGATCCCGTGCAGCTGGTGGTCACGGTGGTGGAGGCAAGCCCCCCCCCCCCCCCCCCCAGAGAAGAGGGAAAGCTCTGGAGGTGCCCGAGGGGAGGGGATGGAGAGAAGGTGCATGATTATCGCCGTGAATATTTATGTGAGGCATGAATATTCATAGACGCTCTCCTACCTCTGCTGTGGGAGAAGTGGCTCCTCCCCCCCTCCACCGGCCTCCTCGGGCAAGAGGCCTGCTTGGGAGCCCCCCCCCCCCAGCACACCCAGCAGGGTCCCTCTCCCAAGACTCCAAAAACTGCCGGGGAGAGGGGTCCAGAGTGTGGCCGGCTGGAGGTGGGAGGCCTGTGGCTGCCCCCTGCCATGGCGGGCTCTGGCTGCCGGACCAGCCGGCCACAGGGGAAGAGCAGTCTGGAGCTGGGGCCTCAAGCCAGCCTGGCCTCTCCAGGGACTGGCAAGCAGCCAGGGGGTGGGGGGCTGGGACGGGGGGCGGGGGGAGCTGCTGCTGCTGCTGGAAACAGGATCCCCTGGGGCTGATGGGAAAGCGATCATGTCCAGCCAAGGAAGGCTCAGAGAGGGTCAGCAACTTGCCCAAGGTCACACAGCAGAACCATGGGGCAGCCGAGGGCTGCATTCTGCTGGGTGTGAAAGCGGAGGGGCTCCGTGTGCAGGGAGGGACAGCTGAGGCGACTCCTGAGCTGGGACAGCGTGTAGCTGTTCCCGGCACAGAGCAGTCAGTGTGTGTGAGGGAACGAATGCACGATGCACAGCCCTAGGTTTGAAGATGGAGAACTGAGCCCATTCAGCGTGGCTCAGGGGTTGAGCATCGACCTATGAACCAGGAGGTCAGGGTTTGATTCCCAGTGAGGGCACATGCCCGGGTTGCAGGCTCAATCCCCAGTGTGGGGCGTGCAGGAGGCAGCTGATCAATGATTCTCTCTCACCACTGATGTTCTCTCTCTCCCTTTCTCTCTAAAATCAATAAAAATAGATTACAAAAAAAAAAAAAAAAAAAGATGGGAGAACTGAGTCTCGAAAGATGAAGGTGGTGCTGGGGGAAGGGGGCAGCTCCTGATTCACTGGGTGCCGTCTGTGTAAACCAGGGAACCAGTGCCCGGAGGAGCCTGGCAGAGCCCACAGCCTGTGCCTATGGGCAGCCCTGCCCCCCAGCCCCTCCCTGAAAGGTGAGCTGGTGACACTCCCTGGCGGGGCTGGGTGACGGGGAATAGGGCGGGGGGGGGGGGCGGTTCGGGCAAGGGAGGCCTGGCACACCCCCCGTCTGTGTGGGCGAGGAAGCAGACGGGGAACCGCAGTGAGCAGAAATCCAATGAGGAGGCTGACAGTTAGCGGAGAAGCAAAATAATCATAAATGATGGTTTTTATTAAAAAATATCACCTGGAAAATGTATGCTCATTTCAGATGCCCAAAAAGAGCCCAAAATGCAATAAGGGGGAACAGGGGATGGGGAGTGGAAAATCAGTCACGAACGTAGCCCGAGAAAGCAGCTCTCCGCCGGGGTCTACGGCGCGGGGGTCGGCGGGGGGGGGGTCACTGTTGTGTGAAGTGATAAACATTATTCTGCAACCAAAATAGCAAACACATAATCCATCACGGAGCGGTGACGGATGCTCCTGAGAACAAGCCGGCCCGGGGCCTGGGTACCGGGGGTGGGCGGCGGCTCCGCAGAGGCTGGTGGCAGGGCTGTCCCTGGTGGCCCGGCCAGAGGCCGCCGCCGCCCAGCTAAGTTGCTCGGCTGTGCCTGGACGTCCCTGGGCGTGGACTCCAATGAGGGTGAGAGGAGGGAGACAGGCCCAGCCAAGTCACACAGCACCGTGTCCCCCGGGGAAGGGGTTTGGTGAAGGACCGAGGCCCCCAGAGCTGTGCCCTTGCAGAGGGGAGCAAAGCCTCCCTCCCCTGAAGACCCCAAGATTCCCAGCTGAGAAGCCCGACCTGTCCCCAGGCCCCGCCACGGCCACCCACCTGCCTGGGATCCGCCCATCTTCGCGGTCCTTTCCGCACCCGACAAACTGCCGACCAGGCCTGGAGGGTGGGGCAGCGGGAAGCTGGCCCTGGGCCTGGCCAGGAGGGCTTCCCTCGTCTTCATCAGAGGAGGCAGCCACCCCCCGCAGCTCCCTCGCCGTCCCCACTGCCAGCCCCCACCCCAGACCAGGCGGGACCCCCGGCCCAGCTCCTGGCCCCTGATATGTCACCCGCCTGCGCCCTGCACCTCCCCAGGGCCGATTAAGATGTCTGGAGCTGATTAGACTCTGACACTGATGAAGCCCAGGGGTAATTAGCAAAAGGAAAAAAGTTTTGATTAGTCCTCAGCATAATTCTCTCCAATTATTCAAAGTTCATGCCCGCAGGGGGTGGAACAGCTCCAGGAATATTTATTTATATCCGATTTTCTCATCCACTTCGTGAATCTGGTTAATCACTGGTAACGGGGTCTGGTGGCACCGGGCGGCTGAGGCTGAGGGCTGGAAGAGAGCCCGGGGTCCCCCCACAGACACCTCTCTGGGCTCACCCAGAGCCTGCGGGGTCATCTCATCCCCCATGAGAGCAGGGTCTGTAGGTAAGAAGTCAGAGAGCCCGGCCGGTGTGGCTCGGTGGTTGAGCATCGACCTATGAACCAGGAGGTCAAGGTTCAATTCCCTGTCAGGGCACGTGCCTAGGTTGCGGGCTCGATCCCCAGTAGGGGGCGTGCAGGAGGCAGCCAATTGATGATTCTCTCTCATCATAGATGTTTCTCTCTCCCTCTCCCTTCCTCTCTGAAACCCATAAAAGTATATTTTGAAAAAAGAAAAGTTAAAAGTCGGAGAGAGGAGCAGGGCTGTGCCCCAGGTCACCCAAGGCGGCTCCCAGCTACAGGCCCGTCCAGGGCCTGACCTCTCACTCTTGGCCACTGACCCACCTGGCCCGGCCCTGCTCTGCCCAGGTGCCCAGGATGGGAGCCACGCCCGGCCCCTGCAGACCCAGCACTGGGCCTGTGCCAGGCGGGCACCTCCCCCCTGGTCAGGAGACCTTGACCTGTGGCCTAAGGCCCAGGCCAGGGCCTGTTCTGCCCTTGACACTCAACGCCGCTGTGGACACTCCCGCACACGCCCGTGTGAGGGGCGTGTCTCGCGGGGGGCGGGTCTGTGGAGCCTACGGCGGGCTCCTGGGGCAGGTGTGTGTCTGACTCCAAGGGTCCTTTGGAGTCCCAGCAGCCGCGCGTCTCACCAGCATCGCAAGGTCCGTGTGCGTCCGTCCAGGGGGGCCCTCTCGCAGGGAGAGGGCACCTGGTTCTCACCGGCGTCTCCTGATGGCGAGTCCGTGAGCACCCGGCTCACCTGCCCGTCTTCCTCGGGAGCTGTCTGTGCACTCGGCCTCTTCAAGGACCGGTGGTCGGTCTCCTGTCTGAGCGTCGGCCCCAGCGGCCGAGAGCTGCCCCCGCCGAGGCCCAGTGCTGCTGGTGGGGGCAGGGCCGGTCTGGCCGCGGGGTCCGGACCCAGGGGTCATGTGCGGTGAAGCGCATCTTTTCCACGAAACGCTGGGGTGACTTGTTGTGCAGCAACAGCTCACACACAGGCCATTTGCTTCCCGATCCAAAAGGAACAGTAACAACGGCCGTCAGGTGTCCTCCCGGAGCCAGGTGGGCGGGGCTCCTCCCTGGGGCGTCCCCACGAGGGTGTGGAGAAAGCACAGATCCCCCCACACCCACCGAGCCCAGACTCGCCGAGTCCCAGCAGCCGCCTCCACGAGGCGCCGCCAGGCAGGGCCAGGTGGGGGGCTCAGCCCGATGACTGTCCCCTTCGGGCCGTGTTCTCACGCAGACACCCTCTCTGGCTGGGAGCCTGCTCCCGGGAAAGCCCTGCGCTCAGAAGCCGCCTCCGTGCGCTGCAGGCGTCGCCCGGGAGTCCGTGGTTTCTTTGCTCCTCGCTGTGCTGCCTCCCCCAGGCCACACAGAGGCCACGCAGAGGCCACGCAGGAGAGCGTGTGGCGAAGAGGAAGACCCATCGTCAGCTCCACGCCACGAGCAGTCACCGCCCACCCAGCTTCAGGGGAGGGAGGTCGGGCTGCCCTGGAGAGCAGGGGTGAGAGGGAGAAGGAGGGCCACTGCCCCCGGACCCCCAGGCCCACCCCTCTTCCCTCCACCTGAAGGCCACCCCCTGGACCTGAGCCCCGCCCCCCGGGCCACTGCGATCCGCCCGGCCAGGGCGCCGGTGTGCACTGCAAGCCGCCCTTGGCGTGCCAGGTGAGCGGGAGGGGCGGGCAGGGCTCCGAGGTCTGAGACGTCAGCTTTGGGGATTCAGGCTCCATGGGCCTGGGCCAGGCCCCGGGGTAAGATAAACCTGAGCGTCGACCTATGAACCAGGAGGTCAAGGTTCGATTCCGGTCAGGGCACATGCCCAGGTTGTGGGCTCGATCCCCAGTGTGGGGCGTGCAGAAGGCAGCCAATTGATGATTTGCTCTCATCATTGATGTTTCTCTCTCTCTCCCTCTCCCTTCCTCTCTCTGAAATCAATAAAAACCTTTTTTTTTTTTAAGAATGAAGCTGGACCCCTACCTCATACCAAATACAAAATTAACTCAAAATGAATTTTTTAAAAAACTAAAAATAATACCTAAAACTATAAAACCCTTAAGAAGACAGAGGCCAATCTTCAGGACATTGATTTAGCCAGGGTTTCTTAGACGTGACACCAAACACCACGATAAGAGAAAACACAGATAAATGGGCTTCAGCGAATTTTAAAACCTTTGTGCACTGAAGACGCCCCCAAGAAAGCGGACAGACGACCACGGAACCGGAGGGGAAACGTGCAAACCTGTGACCTGGTGAGGGTCTGACAGCCCCAGGCCCCAAACAACCCCGCGCTTAAATGCCAGGGGCTGGTGGGCCCTCACTCCCCCAAGGGGCACCCAGACGCTCCCCGTGACCGGAGGGGAGACCCACATCATCAGTCTGGGAACCAAACCTGGGTGAGCCGGCGCTCACGCGCCCCCCCCATTCGCACCCCCTCCACACCCACCCCCAGCTCCCGCCCACCCCCCAACTCAGCAGAGAGAAAGGGAGAGCAACGGGGGCGGGACGGCCAGGGGTGGGAGGAGCCTCGGGGCTGCCAGACTCCATGCAGGGGGCACTTTTCCTCTCGGGGAACTGGGCCGCGGGGTCGAGTAGGAGCCCAGCGTCACCAGGCCTGTTTCTGTCCTAAAAAAGCTAGAAATACAATTTTTAACCTTTTGCACTCGGATGTCGAGTGTGACTCGACACGGTTAGCATCGGTAGCAGCTCGTATGTCAAATTGTATTGAATGTATCAATAATTTGAAATATAAAAAAATCCAAATAAGTAAGTTTGTATGAAAAGAAACTCCAGTTTTTTATTCTACTGCCGTGCTTTGTAAAATCTGGGGTATTTAAAAAATTAAATCCCGAGTAGAATAAAGGAATCGAGAAAAAAGCGAGTGCAAAGGGTTAAAAAATTTTTAAATTAATTTCAGAGAAGGAGGAGAGGGAGAGAGAGGAACATCATTGATGAGAGAGAACCATCGACCGGCTGCTTCCCGCACGCCCCACACGGGGATCGAGCCCACAACCCGGGCACGTGCCATGACCGGGAATCGAACCTCAGCCTCCTGGTTCATAGGTCAAGGCTCAACCACTGAGCCACACTGGCCGAGCTGAAAATATGATTTGAATGTAAACTTTTTCCATTTTAAATCTTGGCAGTCGATTTTAATTTTTCTAAAAATATTGTGCTCTTTAGTGAAGCCCAGGCCTGGGCGCCGTGCGGGGCCTCTGGTGAAGGGGGTGAGGCAGTGGCCCTGGGTCAGCAGTCCCCCCCTACCCCGTCGCCAGCCCCTCAAGGTCAGGAAGAGATGCCTGATGCCTGGGCTCAGAAGCTAGAGGTCAGCCTTGGAGGTCACCGCTAACCTCCGCCTGCCAGGGCCAGGCCGCCAGGCCACAGGCGGGAGGAGCCCAAGCTGAGAGCCGGCCACCCGGGAGGGGCCGTCTGCCCGCTGGGTCCCCCGCCTCTCCCCACCCACGGCGTAAGCGCCCTGAGACCCTGTGATCCCAGATCCTATTATCCCCCGTCTGTCTTCCCCCCGCCCCCCACACACAGGCCGGAGCTCCTGGGCTCCAGATCCAATGCCAGGTCCAGGGGAGCAGGTGGGGGGACGGGCCACCCGGGACCCCCTTCCTGGGTCCACGGGCAGACCCCAGCTCACAGCCCGCCAGGTGCCCAGCGTGACCCTGGCCTCTCCTCTCCCAGCTTGGAGGGGACGGTCCAGGGAGAATGTCCGGACCCAGGAGGCGCCTGCGGCCGGGGGGGTGTGAGGACGGGGTGACGGATGGTCCCGCAGCTCCGCTGAAGGCTGGCCTTGAGGCGGGAACAGGCCTCCCCTCCCTTCTCCCTACAAAGCTGGTCTCAGTCCTTGAATGTGTGGGGGGCACTGGGCACTGCGCCAAGGGCCCTAGGTGCCCTCCCCCCACCCCCACCCCCCACCCCCGCCGCCCCCAAGCCCCAGGACTCTCTCTGCACCACATGGCGACTGGGTCGCATGCTGCCGCCACCTGCTGGCAGGAGGGACCCGGTGCTGCCAGGCCTGCCCGACCCCCCCCACACCATTTCAAGGCGCGGGCGGGGGGGTGGGGGGGAGCCTGCCGGAGGCTGGGGGAGGGCAGGCCCTCCGGGCAACAGGGACAGGGACAGGCAGGCTGTGCACTGGGCCTCCTAGCTCAGGGCCTGTGCCCCCTCCCCCCGCCCCCGCCCCCGCCCCCAGCCAGGCCCTGGAACAGGCTCTGTGTGCAGAGTGGACTCACCAGAGGTTTGGGGACTGGGCACAGAAGGAAGACGGGACGGGAAGCCTTGGTGCCGTCACATCCGTCTGGGTGGTGGGCACACGGGCACAGGCACGTCGTGGCTGCAACTTCTTAGCGGCCTGAGCACGGCTGACTCGTCCAGCCACCGTCAGCCCCCGGCCACCCGCTCCACAGCCCTTCGGTCTCTGCCCAGAGGGGGCCGCCTGCCTCTAAAGGGCCTGGCTCCACACCCCAGCCACACTCCCAGGGAGTGGGGTTTGGGCTTGATGAGTTGGGGGGACACAGCTTAGCCCATAGCAGCTGGCCGCCCCCCTCGGCTCAGGGTGCGCCCCACCATCCTCTCCGCAGGATTTGTAGCCGGTGCTCATCTGGTGGCAGATGGGGGGGCGGGTTGTCTAAGGCTCTGGGCCTCATCCCCCAGTCACGCCCCCCCCCCCCCCCCCCCCCCCCCCGCCCAGGGAAAGAGGCTGCCAGGGAGGGGCTGAGCCCAGCGGGGTGGCCTCTGAGCCTCCCTTTTGTGTGCAGACCACCAGAATCCTGCCTCGGTGAAATCATCTCTGGCCTCAGCACATTCCAGCCAGATCTGTTGTTTGCAAACAGTAAGGGAGCCTGGTGGGCAGCGCTGTGGTGGGAGGTGGGAGGGGCCTCCCCGCGTGGGCCCAGCTCCGCGGCTGGAGGTGGCGAGGGGCCCAGAGGGACACGGAGGGACCCAGAGGGACGCAGAGGGACCCAGAGGGACGCAGAGCTGCCCCGGACGGGACAAGGACCAGCTCGGACGCTCCCTCAGCCTCAAGGGTCTGCGCTTCTCCCAGGACGTGAGGGCAGACCAGGTGGAACGGTCTCTTGTCACCCCCCCAGGGGCAAGGACACTCTCCCACGACCGCACTGACCAGTCAGGAAGCGGGGCCCTGGGCACGGCTGGCTGTGGAGAGCGTCGGGTGCCCGTGGGCCTGGCCACCCAGCAAGGCCCCTGCAGCTCGTCCGCACAGCCGCTGCAGCCCCGCCTCTCGGACACGCGCAGACCACTGTGGAGCCCACGCACCCTGCCTGGTTCCTGCCGGTCGGGGACAAGGACCTGCTCAGCCTGCTTTCCCTGGAACCGCCGGAGATGGCGCGGCGAGAGCCACGGGGCGGCAACGTGGCCGCATTCCCTCTCCTTGGGCATCGCTCTGCCACGCCGTCCCCCCAGAGCCAGCGCCAACGGACGCTCACAGCGCCCGCCCTCCCGCAGCACCTTCCCGTCCCCCGGACAGGCCTGCCCGGTGAGCACCTCCGCACCGAGGCGCAGTCAGCTCGGCCATAGCAGTGAGCCCCCGCCGTGGGTGGTGCTCAAGCAGATCGGACAGCCCCGCTCAGGGCATCCTCCAGGGGAGCAGGCGCCTCGCGCTCCCTCGGGCTCTCGGCCTCTCATTGCCACGGCGGCCGGGCCCGGGGAGCGACGCGCTTTTTTCTGCCTGAAAACGCGTCCTTGCTTCTCATCTTCCCTGGCGTGGCGTCCTCCGGCGCAGTGTCAGGAAATCACATTTGCACCTTCTCGGGAGCTCTCCTCACCGTGGGGTGCAAACCCGCCTCGTGATCCGAAGCAGAAAGGCCGCCCACGCAGATCGGGAGCCACCACGCGTGCCAAGTCCAGAGTCAGGCTCTGCAGGGGGAGGGGGCGGCTCTTGGTCCTCTCAAGGCCGCTGGCCGGTCTCAGCGCCCTCCAGGCTGTGGCCTCCGGTCCCGGCAGCCACGGCGCTTCTGCGTTGGCCGGCCTCCCGGGCTCTCGGCGGGCCGAGGGACATGGGGTGCACCGAGCACCCACAGGGCACGTGCAGCAGGACCCTGCACGCCCCCTTCGCCCATGTCCTGTTGGGAGGGGCGGGGCTGCAGGCTCAGCCTCCCACCTGCACGGGGACCAGGCCCGCTCCTCCCACGTTCTCCCAGGTCCCATGCGGGTGGATGCTGCGTGGACCCCGCCCGTGAAGAGGCGAGGTCCCTGGCTCCTCCCCTCCCCGCCTCCCTGCTTTCCCATCCCCGGGGCCAGCTGCCCTTCGCTGCCCACCTCCATCGGGTCCCCCGGCCCCACTGCCGCGCCCAGAGGTGCTACCCAGGCCCAAAGCGGGTGGAGGAACTCCGTTCTCAGTCAGACCCTGGTTGTCCCCATTTTGTCCCTGGCTCTGAGCTCCATGGAGCCAGCTCCACGGCCCAGGCAGACGTCCCAGCCCTGATCTGGGCGAGATCCTCCCTCCCCCAGGCCCCAAGGCCTCGGGCCTCAGGCCTCAGGGCTCAGGGCTCAGGGCTCAGGGCTCAGGCCTCAGGCCTCAGGCCTCAGGCCTCGGGCCTCGGGGCTCAGGGCTCAGGGCTCAGGCCTCAGGGCTCAGGCCTCAGGCCTCAGTGCTCAGGGCTCAGGCCTCGGGGCTCAGGGTTCAGGGCTCAGGGCTCAGGGCTCAGGGCTCAGGGCTCCGGGCTCAGGGCTCAGGCCTCAGGGCTCAGGGCTCAGGCCTCAGGGCTCAGGCCTCCGGGCTCAGGGCTCAGGGCTCAGGCCTCGGGGCTCAGGGTTCAGGGCTCAGGGCTCAGGCCTCCGGGCTCAGGGCTCAGGGCTCAGGCCTCAGGGCTCAGGCCTCCGGGCTCAGGGCTCAGGCCTCCGGGCTCAGGGCTCAGGGCTCCGGGCTCAGGCCTCCGGGCTCAGGCCTCAGGGCTCAGGCCTCAGGGATCAGGGCTCAGGGCTCAGGGCTCAGGGCTCAGGGCTCAGGCCTCAGTGCTCAGGGCTCAGGGCTCAGGCCTCAGGGCTCAGGCCCCAGGGTTCAGGGCTCAGGCCTCAGGGCTCAGGCCTCAGGGATCAGGGCTCAGGGCTCCGGGCTCAGGGCTCAGGCCTCAGGGCTCAGGCCTCAGGGCTCAGGCCTCAGGCCTCAGGCCTCAGGCCTCAGGGCTCAGGCCCCAGGGTTCAGGGCTCAGGCCTCAGGGCTCAGGCCTCAGGGCTCAGGGCTCAGGGCTCAGAGCTCAGGCCTCAGGGCTCAGGGTTCAGGCCTCGGGCCTCAGGGCTCAGGCCTCAGGGCTCAGGCCTGGGGCGGGGACGCCAGGGGATCATTTTTGATGGCCTCGGATCTTAGGCTGTGACCCGAGCATGGGGGCGGCTGATGCTCTGTGTGGCCACAACGTCCTCCGTGTGGGATGAGGGCAGGGCCCACAGGTCAGCGCACAGCATCCGCGCTCAGAGGCCTGAGAGGCCTGCCTCCGGGGCCTCGGTTTTCTCATCTGTAAAGAGGGCTCACAGGGGCCAACTCAGATCTAAAGGGACACTGTCCAGAGCGCAGCTCCACCCTGGGACCTGCTGAGTGGCTGGCCCGGACTGAGGTGGGCAGGCCGGGGTGTGGAAGGCCTTTGGAGGGCCCAGAGAGGCAGGGCTGGGGGGCGACGGGCAGGCCTGGGGGCGGGCCTGTGTCCCGCTCTCAGCAGCTCCGTGTCCGTGGAGGGGAGGGTGCCCCCCGCCGGTGCCCGCATGGGCTGGGGGCAGGTGAGGTCAGGGGGCTGTTCTGGGTCCCCTTCCCCAGCCCCCACTCCGCTCCCTCCTCCAGAAGTAAGAGGCAGGAGGATGAGACAGCTGAGAAGCTCCGGGAGCTGCGGGAGAGTGCGTGGGCTCCTGGGCTCGGAGAACACCAGGTGCAACTTAACCGCAAAGGAAGCGTCTGTTGATGAGAGGGGGGCTCGGCCGAGGGGGCTGCGGGTGAGGGGCTGGGGCTGACGCCTGAGGGAAAGGCAGCTGGGCGGGCGGGGGCAGAGGGGCGGGGCCGGGGAGGGGTGAAGACGTGGATGTGGCACCCCAGGAGGCTCATCCGCTCATGCCCTTGGGGGCCACAGAAGGACGCCCGCCGTCAGCACCTGCGGGAGGGTAGGTGTGGGGAGAGGGGTAGAGGGAGGGTCCCCCAGGCATGGCCGTCCCCTGGTGAAGCCGCTTGGATGAAGCCCTCCTGTCCCTCCAAAGGCACTTAGCAAATCCGGGCACAAATAAATAACCGAGTCCAATTGAATTAACCTTCAGCGATCAGCACAGCTAAACAAATTACCCCGAGGCCCAACGAGATTACTCGGCGGCGGAGACGCTCCCTCCCGCGGGTTCATGGGGTTTAACGAGTTTAAGCGCGATGCCCGTTCTTCCTCCGGTTCCGGCACTCTGCTCCGCTGTGCAGCCTCTGGGGCCACGGCCCTGGGGATGCCGAGGGAACCAGACACGCGGTGGGAGAGCCGGGTGGGCACGGAGGCAGCTGCGGGCGTGCAGGGTGCAGGGTGCGGCCGGGGCCAGACCAGGAGACAGTGGTGCTAGCGGCAGACGCCGTGCCCTCCCTGTGACCCCACGCCCAGAGGCATCACCTCGCACCCACCTGCACCGAGACCTTCCAACCCAGGAGGGACCTCTGGGCAAGGTCGGCCTGCCCTGCCCCCCACACGGGCTGGGTGTCCCAGAGTCAGACCATCTGGGGTGGAGGCCCTTCCGCGGGAGCTAGTGACACAGTCGGAATAAACGGAGCTGTGCCTCCGGGATGCAGGGACGAGGAGGAAGGACAGCCCCCTCCCCGGGCAGCGGGCAGCGAGGAGTCAGGACTCCTGGTTCCGTCCACGCTGGCTCAGCCGGCCCTGCTCCGCCGGAGCGTTCTGTGGCCTCCGCCGCCCCCCAGCGGGGGTGTCTGGCAGCACAGGCGCCGCCGCCGCCCGCCCGACGGCCGCCCCTGGGACTGGGACCCGCCCCGCAGCTCCCTGCACAGCCCTCCTGGTTCCCGGGCCAAGACCCAGCTCGCACCCACCTGGACCCGGGGAGGGGGGCCGGGGTGCGAGTCCGCGGGGCAAGTCCCTGCCTCAAGGCCGTATGTCTCCTTCCTTCCTGTTTGTCATAAACACAGAGGACGCCAGCCATCACCAAGTACAAGCGCGCATAAACATGGGCAAATGAAACCAAAGTCCCACAACCCCACCCTCCCAACAAGGCTCAGCGCCCCACCGCCCGGCTCTCAGGAGCGGCTGACCTCTGCCTCCCGCTCCCTCTTCGCAGCCGTTTTCCTAGGAGGTTTCTCCTCCTCTCTCTCTCTCTCTCCCCCTCCCCCCGCCCCCCGCCCCGTCTGTGGCAGGAGGTCTCTCCTGTTCTCTCCTGGGACCCGAAGCTGTCTGCGGGGAGGTGGGCCCAGGCCAGCGCCCAGCAGGGAACGCCCACTGAGTGGGTGACTGAGCAGGTGCCCCATTTTACAGATCAGGCAATGGAGGCCGGGGTGGGAGAGGAGCTGGCCCAGGCGGTTGGCTGGTGAGTGCCAGAGCCGGGCAGGGCCTGGTTGCTCCCTCCCCACCCCACCCCACCCCTCCCCCTTGCTTTGCCCACGTGAATGCGGCCCCGGTCAGCAGGCGTGTGTCATGGCCCCTGGCCAGCAGCCCTGGCCTCTGCCCCTCCTCGTAGAAGACAAGAGGGCGCATACGGGCCCCGGGGGGTCCGGCTCCTTCGCTGTGGGCCCCACAGCCCTGTGTGGGGGAAGTAAGACTTTAAACTGTTGAAAAAAAGGCTTTCAGGAATTGTGCGTGGATTGAAGCTTCATTTATTAAAGAACTGAGCAGCCCTGGCTGGTGTGGTTCAGTGGATAGAGCGTCGGCCTGTGGACTGAAGGGTCCCAGGTTCGGTTCTGGTCAAGGGCACAGGCCTGGGTTGTGGGCTTGATCCCCAGTAGGGGGCGTGCAGGAGGCAGCAGATCCATGATTCTCTCATCATTGACGTTTCCCTCTCTCTCTCTCTCTCTCCCTTCCTCTCTGACATCAATAAAATATATTTAAAAGAGCCGAGCCCATGGCACGAGACGTGAGTGCACGCAGCGGGCGTGTTTCCCACGGGCGGGCGCCTCGTTCTGGGATGCGTGTGGTGGGCGGGGGCGGGCAGAGGACAGTGGCAGGCCCAGCTCTCGGGTTTGGACCCGGATGGAAGTGGGTCCGGGCACGGTTCCTTCCGTTGTTTGCTGTGTGATGCTCAGTTAACACCCTCCTGTCCACAGATCCACAAAGCGCAGGCACTCTTCCGCCCACGGGGTCCCGCCCACCGGCCCGGCAGGTCCACACCCGCCGGGGACACTGCCGGAAGGACAGGACGCCTCCCGCCACCGGCCTGGCGGCGCTCCTGGGCGGTCCGTTCCCCTCTGGGTGCACTGCGCCCTGGGTCCCAGAAACTGGGCCCCGTTTTAACGGTTCTCGTTAATTTCCCTCGGGAAGCATTTACGTTTCAGGCCCAGGGTCTGTTTGTATTAGAATGCTGTGATTCTCAGTCGGCTGCCTTTCATTCCTTTTTCTCCAAGAAAACCTCAGTGGCAGTTACGTTTCTTACATCCTGGCCGCCCCCCCCTCCCCCCAGACCACCTCCGTTTGGGAAAATTCACAGCTCGCTCGCTGCCTTTCCCCAGACACTTGGGCGCCGCGGGGCAGCTGCTGCTGCGGCGCCGTCAAACCCTGAGCAGTGCTTCCATCTTCGCGCCGTGACCAGAGCTCCGCTGGGGACACTGCCTCCCAAGCAGTGGCCACATCACCACACCCAGCCGGGGCGAGGAGGGCGGTGACCAGGCCGGGCAAGCCACGACGCACGTCACTCCCCCTCAGAACTGCCCCCAAGATGGGGAGGGGGGGCACACAGCAGGGAGGGTGGCCTCAGCCCCCACTCCACCTGCCGCCTCTGCTGCCCACGCTCGCACATAAACTTATCTCCTGATACAGAGGGCCCAGCTTCCCCACCATCACGACCTTTCTCCAGGGACGGGCGGTCCCCATGGCCTGAACGTGCCGTGGAGGCTGCTCTGACTTACAGACCAGCCACGGGGAACCGGGACCCCGGACCAGGTCGCCTGGTCCCTGCCGCTCTCGGTCCTCAAGCCCCTGCAGAGGCCCTGCGTGCAGACAGCCTGGAGCGTGCGCGCTGGGCCCAGAGACCCGAGAGGGGGACGCTATTCAACAGGTGTCGGGCCCTCGGGGAGGCCCCCTTGCCGCTGTGATGTCAGCGAACCCTCCCAGCTCCTCAGCAGGCAGGAGCCAGTCCCTCCAAAGGC
Organism: Ia io; assembly: GCA_025583905.1. Lineage (NCBI taxonomy): Eukaryota > Metazoa > Chordata > Mammalia > Chiroptera > Vespertilionidae > Ia > Ia io. The sequence goes on along the minus strand of JAJQQW010000006.1, from coordinate 780,062 downwards.
ATGAAGCTCCAACTCGCTGACGAGCGTCAAAAGCACGATGCTGAGGCCCGGCCGGCGTGGCTCAGGGGTTGGGCGTCCTCCCAGGCACCAGCTCACTGGTCTGATTCCATCACACCACACACCTGGTTGCGGACTCGACCCCCAGTAGGGGACGTGCAGGAGGCAGCAGATCAATGTTTCTGTCATCAGTGTTTCTCTCTCCCTCGCCCTTCCTCTCTCTCTGAAATCAATAAAAACATATTTAAAAAGAAAAATACAACACTGAGCTAAAGAAGCCAGACACGAAGGCCACGCACGAAGGCCACGTGGCGTGAGCTCTCAGGCCTGGACCACGATTTGCATGTCTATTTTGATGATGGGCCGCCGGGAATCACTTTGGAAGGAGCAGCATTCACTGGATTAGACTTGGGTTGTACAGGAGGTAAGTCATCAGAACGGGAGTAAACATACCGGGGTGCCGGGGCTCCCAAGGGGATAGGTGCTGCGGGCTGGGGGGCGGCAGGAAACTGGACGGAAAGGCTGAGTGTGGGGTTGCGAGGGGTGTTATGTCAACCCATGAGGAAGAGTCTCAAGACCCAAACTGCTGTGGTATCAACACAAGACTCCCCTACGGCTTCAGTCAAAGGTCTCTGCCTCCAGCAGCCCTGCCTGTAACATTAGGAGAAAGGGAGGTTGAGCAGTGGGGGGGGGGGGCTCTTGGGGGTCCCTCCTCCCCCTTTCCCTGGGCATGTGTGACAGGAGACCAGTAATTAAGGGTAAAGTTTTGAAAGCCCCACAGGAAGACAGAACTTTCACTACTAGGAAATCAGTGCCTGCAGCTCAGGCAACCTGGCTACCAGGCCCATCAAGGACACAGGGAGCTGACAGAGATGCCACCAGGAAGGCCAGACTGCCCCCTGCTCCCCCCCACCCTCGCCGGGACAGATGTCCTCCCTCCTGCACCACCAATCATGCCTAGGACGTGGCAGGAGAGTGACGGGGACAGCAGAGGCACAGGAGGAGAACTGGTGCGCTGGCAGCAAGTGGATCCAGGTGGAATTATAACCACCCAAACACCGACCCTGCGGGAGGAGGAGGAATAGGGAGGGCCCGGGGGCGGGGAGGGCGTGGGAGGACCATTAGCCGGACGTAGTTCTCCTGCTCAAGGCGCCAGATGCATCCCATCCAATCCCCTTCCACTCCCTTGTCCTGGACTGAGACAGCTCAGCCGGACAGTCCCATCTCCTGGCCAGGTGCCTTGGGAAGGGAGGCTGAAGAGCAGGGAGAGGGGTTTTCCACCTGACTTTGAAAAGGAGGGAGGTGGAGGTTTGAAGCCCAGATCCAGCCCTTGTCAGCTCTGTGAAATGTTTCTCCTCGGCGGGGTTGTTAAGATTGAATGATGCCGAAACTGGTTTGGCTCAGTGGATAGAGTGTCGGCCTGCGGACTCAAGGGTTCCGGGTTCGATTCCGGTCAAGGGCATGTACCTTGGTTGCGGGCACATCCCCAGTAGGGGGTGTGCAAGAGGCAGCTGATCGATGTTTCTCTCTCATCGATGTTTCTGACTCTCTATCCCTCTCTCTTCCTCTCTGTAAAAAATCAATAAAATATATTTAAAAAAAAAAAAGATTGAATGAGTTGCCCTAACTCCGTGGTCGGCAAACTGCGGCTCACGAGCCACATGCGGCTCTTTGGCCCCTTGAGTGTGGCTCTTCCACAAAATACCACGGCCTGGGCGAGTCTATTTTGAAGAAGTGGCGTTAGAAGAAGTTTAAGAAACTTGGCTCTCAAAAGAAATTTCAATCGTTGTACTGTTGATATTTGGCTCTGTTGACTAATCAGTTTGCCGACCACTGACCTAACCGGTGTGGCTCAGTGGATAGAGCGTCGGCCTGCGGACTGAAGGGTCCTGGGTTCGATTCCGGTCGGGGGCATGTACCTTGGTTGCGGGCACATCCCCAGTAGAAGGTGTGCAGGAGGCAGCGGATCGATGTTTCTCTCTCATCGATGTTTCTAACTCTCTATCCCTCCCCCTTCCTCTCTGTAAAAAAAATCAGTAAAATATATATTTTTTAAAAAGATTGAATGAGTTAATAAAGCGCTTACAGCACTGCCTGGCACACACTAAGTGCCACATAAACGTGAGCTGTTCTTCTGCTCCCTTGGGTGTGAAAGGCTCCCCAGATGGGCTTGCGGGGGGAGGGGGGGGCGCCCACAGACCCCGCCCAGCTGGGGGGGCTAAAGGGCTCTGACCAGGGTTCTCTCCTGGGCCACACCCCTCGCAGGCTCCCCGACTCCAGTTCAACGAGGCCTCCCCTTCTGTGTTGTTTCTGCATTTTCCGATTTTAGCAAGAACCCCCCTCACCCCGGATGCTTCCTCTTAGTGACCTCCCCACTGTCCCAGCGGCCCGGGCTGCGGGGGGCTGGGCTGGTGCTGTGAGGCCCGCGTCGCAGTCCTGCACGCAAAGGGCTCTGGGGGCGACTGGTCTCGAGTTCCCAGCTGGGCAGGTGCCGGTGGGCAGCCACGCCGGGCCTCCGGCTTCAGTAAAAGGCTGGCCCCTGCCTACAGCAGCCCTGTCCCGTGTTCTCGTGCACCTGGGGCAACACACCTTTGAAACAGCAGCACACACTCTTCCCTCTCCCCGGGCCGGCACCGCGTTCGCCGGCGTCCAGCCGGGCGTTTCCCGGGAGCCGGAACCCAGCTGTTCACCCGCAGCTACTCACAGGCCGGAAGGCCCGGCCAGGGGACCGGAAGGCCCCGGCCAGGGGACCGGAAGCCCTGCAGGCTGCACTTCCGGCAGGTCCGCGTCGCCCTGCGTCACTTCCGGGCGCGGTGAGCGAGGTGAGTGTGGCGGGTTGGCGGTGGGCGTCCCCAGGGTCGGCCTGCGGGGTCTGCGCCCGGCCTGGCGGGTCGCGTCCCCAAGCGCAGGAACCAAGCCTCCGTGGGCGGACCCGGGGCGGCGGGCCCGGCTTGCTCACCTGCCAGCGGCGGTGGCAGCGCGGAAGGCCGGCCGCTGGGTGGGCCACCGGGCTGCGGAGCGGAGCGGAGCGGCCGGCCGCGCGTGGAGGTGCGGCTCGGGGAGCGAATGCGGCCCTCACCGCTTCTAGAGGCAGGAGCGCGGGCGGACATCCCCCTTCTTGCCGGCCTGTCGGTGTGTACGTGCGTGCTGGTCACCGAATCGGGGGCCCGGTGAGGCCCGCGTGGGCCACCTGCTGCCCCGGTCCTGCTGCCCCGGTCCTGCTGCCCCGGTCCTGCTGCCCCGGTCCTGCTGCCCCGGTCCTGCTGCCCCGGTCCTGCTGTCCCGGTCCTGCTGCCCCGGTCCTGCTGCCCCGGTCCTGCTGCCCCGCGATGCTCGCTAGGGAGCCCGAGGCGTTCCTGACACTGATCGACTTGCTCCTTTTCCTCCGTCTCCAAGCCTCCCTCCGTTCCCTCCTGGGTTGTTGTTTTTCTGGGAACAGTTCTCTCTCTTTTTTTTTTAACGGGCACGTGTTTGTTTTATCTTTAAGTCTTTATTGTTGAGAGTATTGCAGATGTGCCTTCTTTCTCCCGCCATCGCCCCCCTCCACCCGGTTCCTGCCCCGCCCCTTCGCCACCCTACGGTCTGTCCGTAGGTAAGACCTTTGTTAATCTCGCCCCGCCCCTCTGTGTTGGCGGGGGCTGCTGTGTCTCCTGGAGCCGGCGGAGTGGCCTGTGTCGTAGGGGTCCCAGAGGGCCCAGTGGCTCAGCCTCCGTCACCTGAGCTCGGAGCTCTAGGTGCGCCCCCTGTGGGCTGTGTGCAGTCTTGTAGTTGAGCCTTGATTGCTGTTGGCGACCTGGGCGGACTGACTGACCTCCAGGCCAACTGGCTGCGAGGACCAGCTGTGACGGCAGTGGGAGAGCTGCTTCGGTGCTCACTGAGTCTGCCCCTTGAGTGTGTGGCTCACGGGTGTGTAGAGTTGTCCTCTGCTATGGTCTGAAGCTGTCCCCTGGGTGCAAGGTCGGCCACCCGCTGGGGCCACCTGGCAGGAGCTACGGAGAGAGCTTCAGATCTTGTATGGGCTTGGAGGTGCCCAGGTGAGGCCCAGCTGTGAAGCAAGGCCAACTCTAGCCGGTCGTGGGCCTTCTGTTGATAGGCTTGGGGCACGCTGTCACCAGCTGCAGCTCGTTGGAGAGATTTTAGCAAAGTCTGAAGCCTGAGCCAGGACAGGCCATTCGTATGGAAAAGCTGCAGCACACCGCCTGGGTGGGGTCTCACGGAATCGCCAGTTCGGCCAGGCTGGTGGAGACAGATATGGGTGCCAGTCAGCCCCACAGCAGGGGAGGTCCCAGCACAGGAACAATGACCCCTGTGAGCACCCCCAGGAGGAAACCACCCAGTTCCTCCCCGTTTGTGTCGGGGTCCCCCAAAGCCGCCCAGTGCTGGGAGTAGGAGTAAGATAGTGCGCTGGCCCCTTAAATGGAATGCCTGGGTCTCCAGCAGCCTCCATGTCACGGAGCGCCAGTCTCCGCTGGTGCCTACAGCCCGTGGTTAGAGGGACTTCTCTTCCAGCCGTGGAACCCTGGCTGGGGCTGGTGTGGGGCTGGGACCCCGTGCCCCTTACGGGCGGACTCTGCAGCCAAGATATCCCTTCCGATTGAAAAATCGGCCCATGTGGGTGTCGGACCAGCCCATCCCACGCCTCCACCCTCCTGCCAGTCTCGGTGCACTCTCTTCTGCACGTCTCTAGTTGTGGGACTTCCATTCCGGCTTTCAGGCGGTTCCGGACGAGGGCTGTTCTGTGCTTTAGCTGTAATTTTGATGTGGTCGTGGGAGGCGGCAGGTACCGCCCTCTACCTACGCCGCCGTCTCGGTTCTTCCCTTCCTGTCTCATGCCAGCCAAGGCGCCATTGCAGGGAGCCAGCCATGGAGGGCAAGCCCTTGGTGACGTCCAAACAGAAGATGGAAGTGGTGTGTGGGGTCCCCACCCAGGTGGTCTGCACAGCCTTCAGCTCGCACATCTTGGTGGTGGTGACCCAGTTCGGGAAGATGGGTACCCTGGTCGCCCTGGAGCCCAGCACTGTGACCAGTGACATCAGCAAGCCCGTGCTCACCACCAAAGTTCTCCTCGGGCAGGACGAGGTAGCGGGGCTGGGGGACTCGGTGGGGAGGAAAAGCCGCTTCTGTGGCTGTAACTCGTCCCCATGACACGGAGTGTCTGGGAGGCAGCAGCCCCACCCGGGTGACGGCATTTTCCGCGTCTTCGTGTTGTGAGGCGTGTGCCCGGGGGGTGCTTTTCCCAGCCCACCCCCACCCCTCCCGGCCAGTGTGACCCTGTGGTGAGCCGTTACGGTGGCCGTCCGTGCTCCGTTCCGGAATCATTCTCACCTTGGCAGAGTCCTGCCTGCAGCCCTGTCTTTCGGGGGCCTCCCGGGGTTAGAGAGCAGGCAGACAGGAGTCGGGGAGCTCCGAGGAGGCAGCGGCAGCGATGCCTTCTGCGCCTGGCGTGTTCTGAGCCGCTGAGCGCAGAGTCACTGTCACAGCGAACTGGGGTGCTGTCCCCTGGGGGTGTGGGAGCCAGTCTGGGCTCCTGGGGGTATTTCCGGCGTAAAAACCAGACGTGATGTGCTTTTCTCCTTCCCTCGCCAGCCTCTCATCCACGTCTTCGCAAAGAACCTGGTGGCATTTGTGTCTCAAGAAGCCGGAAACAGAGCCGTCCTCCTGGCCGTGGCTATGAAGGACAGGAGCATGGAGGGGCTGAGGGCCTTGAGGGAGGTGATTCAGACATGCCAGGTGTGGTGACCTGGACTTACAGCCTCACCTGCGGCTCCGCAGAGCCAGGGGAAGGCAGGGGCCTCTCGCTGGGGAGCCCCTCCTGCACCCTGGAAGCCGAGGAGAGGGGCCTGGCTCCCGCAGACTTCCGTTTGGTCTCTGACCCCGTCCTGGGATGGAGGGAGCACGGGAGTGCATGTGGGAGAGTTGGGATGTCTCACCAGGCCCAGTGGGGGCGTAGGTTTGAGAATTGAAAGGAGTCCTGGCCCTCAATGTGTGGTACTGGTAAGTGGAGGAATTGCTTTTGTATTAAAAACAAGTGCAGAATCCAAACTGCTCCCCCTGCCTTCCTGCAGCGCTGTGACCTCCAGCCTCGGCACAGTGGGCCTGAGCGGGGAGGAAACTTGAGTGGCAGACGCAGGGGCTTGGTTCCCACGGTGAGGGGGCCCCAGGAGCTGCATCCCGTGCTCACCTTGCTTCTGTGGCTCTCCTTAGTGAGGGGGCTTGATGGGGCGCTGACTTCCATTCCATTCTTCCCGTGTCGCTGTGTGTGGTCACCTCGATGGGCCAGGGCGAGGCATGGGACCAGCCAGGGGAGGGCGACAGGGCAGACCAGGCGGGGACCGCCCAGGGGAGGGCATTTCCAGCAAAGGAAGGAGGTGGCGGGGGGCTCGGCAAGGCTGCAGGGACCACGCCAGGAACAGGGTACGCCCGTCTCACATGGGACACGGCTCGGTGGCAGTGAGGACCGGGCTCTGGAGAGATGGTGAGGTGGGAAGAGGAATGAAGAGGGAGAGAGAGAAAGAAACATCAATGATGAGTGAGAATCATGGATCGGCTGCCTCCTGCACGCCCCCTACTGGGGATCGAGCCCGCAACCCGGGCATTTGCCCTTGACCAAAATTGAACCTGGGACCCTTCAGTCCACAGGCCGACGCTGTGTCCACTGAGCCACACCAACCAGGGTGAGAAGTCAGGACACTCTGATGAGGCATGCTCCCCAGCAGGACGCTGAAAGCCCAGGGTAGAGGCTGGGAGGCCGGGCGCCTGAGTTCAGGACAGGGACAGCCAGCTCCAGGCTACATGTCTCCTCTGAGCCCACAAGAGCACAAGATGGGGAGGCCCCTCACCGCTGGGGAGTGACGGGGGCCAGGGCCGGGCAGGACAGTGTAGTACAGAGGACCGTGCACTGGAGGGAGAGGGAAGGGGGAGAAATCAGGAGAAAGAGGCTCTAAGAGAAAAACCCAGAAACGAGCCCTTGAGCAGGTGCCGCAGACCCACGGGGGGCACCGGGCACCCACACCCTGCACTCTAGGGTTTCCTGTTAATCTCCTTCAACCCCACACCATCCAGGACCCTGAGGATCTTGGCACCCACTTCACAGATGGGGAGCACCTCCCTGCTGCTGGGCCCACACCCCAGCCTCGGCCTCCTCCCTGTAACGAGCTCACCCCCCCCACCTGCCCGCAGGTGGGCATTCCCTTAACCATTGGGAGGGGCTGGGCTGTCCAAGACACCCTCAGGCTTCCCAGCAGAACACTCAGAGGGAGGAAGGGAAACAGACGGGGGCGGGGCTGGTGGACTGCCACACTCCGGGTGTGACGGGCACTGTGTCCCCACTTCACCTTGTAAAGTTGGCATCAGACCCTCACCCACCCAGGGGCCAGAGGAGCAGCCACCCAAGGCCACACCTGGTCAGTGGTCCAGACAAAGCCCACACCGAGATGTTGGGGTCTCTACGGCCTACTTGTACCCGCCACAGGATGGTGGGCGGGGCATGGGGAGGGTGTGGCCCAGGTGCACCTGGGCAGGTAGGGCCGGCCTGGCAGTAGAGAGTTTTCTGGGTCAGAACAGGCCAGAGCTTCCCCGGGGCTGACCCTGCTGCTGTGAGGATAGCAGAGGGCGGGGGCCTCACGGGGCCCAGCACCCTCACACCTTCTCAGGGTGGAGCCCTGCACCAGGCCTGGCCCAGCGGCCCAGGGAGCCACCAAGGAAGTGAACTGTGTGAGTGGGGGGGGAGGGGTGCATTCACATATGTGCATGTGTGTGTGTGCACACGGGGGAGGGGTGTGGTATCCACGCTGAGGCCCCAGGCAGCCCAACGGGGTGGGGGCTCCTGGAGAAAAACCCGCACCTTGAGATTCTGAGAGTCACAGCCCCTTCACCCAGAGGCCATGCCCCTGAAGGAGCCAGGAAGGATGCCACCTGGTACCCAGAGCATCTAAGGCCCCCAGGCACACACCCAGGACTGGCAGCACACTCCGCTGACGGGCAGGTACAAGCGGGCCCAGGGCACGCAGGTTCTCCCTGGAGACCAAGCAACAGGCCTGGGAGGGGCGCGGGCCGGGCAGGGGCAGGACAGGAAGGACAGGAGGCGGGAACGAAGTCAGGGGTCCCCGGGGCTGATGGGGTTGCTGGGCTGGTCAGTCCCTTGGCCTGGGAACGGAGAGGAGCCCACCCACGCCGTGCCCGGCTGGCAGGACCCCAGGCGGAACGAGCCAGCTGGGCCTGAGTTCTCCCGGCAGCAGCTGGGACCAGCTTTTTTTCGCTTTTATGTTTTTATTGATTTTAGAGCAGCAGTGGGGAACATCCGGCCCACTGGCCATATAGGGCCGGGAAATTGTTTACTCTGGCCCTGCCAAGGTATTAGGGTGAGTTAGTTAAATGTTTGGCCTCACTGGTGAATGGGGCAGGGCTGTGTGAAACTGGAGGAGGGGTCTTGTGAGGAAGGAGGCTGAGATGGAAGGGATGCGGCCAGGGGCGCCCAGAGGCTGAAGAGGCAGGAAGGACCCTCCCTGGGACCCTCCGAGGATGCACAGCCCCGGACGCCCTGATTTCAGATTCTGGCCCCAGAACGGGGAGAGCCACGTTCCTGGTGGTTTAGGCCAGTCTGTCGTCATCGGAGCAGCAGCCCCAGGAAACGGGCCCCTCCTTGCCCTTCCTTTTGGGGCTTTGACCGGGTTCTGGGAGCAGCTGAGCCCTGTGCTCTGGCAGGGGGACCCCCTTGACCTCTCACTGCCGGGTTCACAGGGAGACCCATCCCTATGTCTGCACTTCACCGTCTCCCACTCCCCCGGGCTCCTCGGCAGGGACAGTGCAGTGGGCGCACCAGGCAGGCTGCTGGGTGGGAAGCGCAGGCCACGTGGCTCAGGGACAAAGAAAAAAAAATGATTGGCCAAATATAACAGGCTAATTTTTAAGCTGATAATTGTGTATGGCCTGCGAATGATGTTATAAATATCACAATGGGGCTGCCGGCTGGCGCGGGTTGAGCATCGGCCTGTGAACCAGGAGGTCATGGTTGGATTCCTGGTCAGGACTCATGCCTGGTTGTGGGCTCCATTCCCAGTAGGGGGCGTGCAGGAGGCAGCTGATTCATGCTTCTCTCTCATTGATGTTTCCCTCCCCCCTGAAATCAATAAAAAATATATTTAAAAAATACATATATATCCAAATGGAAAGGAGAGGGAGAGGAACATTGATGAGAGAGAAGCATGGATTGGCTGCCTCCTGCACGCCCCACACTGGGGAACAAGCCCACACCCCGGGCCTGTGCCCTGACTGAATCCACCGGCGACCTCTTGGTTAACCACTGAGCACACCAGCCGGGCGTGACCGCCTTTGAGAGGAGTGGTGACGAGCCTCCTGCGCCCTGCTCTGACGGGCTGACCTGCTGCACCTGGGGGTTCCGACCGCCTGTGGGAACAGGCTGAGGGAGGCCCAGGGTTTGCCCAAGGTCACATCACAGGCACAGTGAGTGGTGGGTCAGGGTCGCAACCCACGAGTCAGCCTGGGCTCTGGGGCCCTGGCCCAGGTGAGGAGTGGGCGTCCTGACCACCGAGAGGCGATCCCTCCCTGCTCACCCACCGCCTGAGGGACCCCAGAAAGCGCTGGGAGGACCCATGGCCCCCCGCCCCCTTGAGGCACAGAGGGAGGGAGGAGTGGCTTGCGGTCCCCCAGGCTGGTGGGCAGCCAGGCCAGGATGTCCTCCAGGCTTTCCCTGTCCTGCGGGGAGTGCTGGGAGGTGGGGCCCGGGGGTCCAGCCGCTGCCCCTTCCCTCTCTGCTCCCGGCTCCCCTGGGTGTGACCGGAGGCCTGAGCACTGAGCCCTTGGCCGACATTGAGTCCTGGTCCAGTCTCCCCGACCCCACACCCTGGTGGTGGTAGCTAAGCCAATGGCCTTTGTGTGACCGGGACAAACGCTCAGCGACACGTCCTACCCCTGCTGGGTGCCAGCAGGGGAGGGCCCAGGGGAGAGCCAAAGGACCCCAGGGGGCGGGCCTGGGGAGGCGGGGTGTCGGGTGGCCCCCACCTTGTCTGCCAGCTCAGGGCACAGCTCAGCTATGGAAGGGGCTGAGGCAGGGAAAGGAGGGCCTGTCCCTCGTGGGAGAGGAGCCACCTGCCGTCAGAGATGTCCCCACACGGCCCGCTGGTCTGGAAGGAGGTGCAGTGCCAGCATCGAGGCCAAGAGCCGCGGGCAGTGGGTCACTGGGGGAAAGGCAGGCAGGTATTGGGACGAAGGCACTCGGGTCTGGGGCTGGCTGGCGGCTTCTCGCGCCCCCACCCCCTGACCTGCCAGGGCCTGGCCACCTGGTCAGAGTAAACAGTGGTCAGAGGCCCTGGCTGCCCGGATCTGGGCCGGCAGGTCTGTCCTGTGACAGGCTTGGTCGCCGTCCAGCCCCAGACAGGAAAATCAGGCCCAGCCGGCCTGGCCGCCTCCCGAGTGGGTGTGGGCCGTGACATCAGCTGCCCAGGGCCAAGGTCTCATTCAGCCAGAGAGCCCCAGGCCTCCCCCCAGCCACCTGGATATGGCTGGCCCTTGATTTCATTGTGAGCAGGCTCGGCACAGCCGGGCCCCTCCCTCTCCCCAAGGAGGGTCGCCTCACCCACCCACAGCATCCTCCTTGTTCACGGGCCTGGATCTGCAGGACTGGGCCCCAGAGGGCCACATGGCCACCTTCCCCTGAGCTCAGGACACAGCAAAGGGGCGTGTCCCAGGCCCCCAGTGATGGCAGAGACCTGCAGGCTGTACCCCAGGGAGGGGCGGATGGCCCAGACTCACCTCTACAGATGAGAAAGCAGAGGCCCAGAGCACCACAGGGGCCTGTGAGGTGGCTGAGCAGAGCCCCAGGTTTATGAAAGGCACACAAGGCTCATGCTGGCAGGAAGGGCCGAGCCGAAGCCAAAGCTGCTCCACGAGGCAAAGCCATTGCCCAAGTTTTACAAGAGGTTCTGGAGTGGGGACGCTTCAGAGCCAGGGCTCTCTGGAGGCCTTCCTGGAGGCGGTGACTGAACAAGAATGTGCCAGGGAGGACAGCTGGGAGAACAGCCCAGAGCAGCACGGTCTGGTGGAAGGACCTTCCCGGGAATCAGGGAACTTTGGGAGCCATGAACCAGCTCAGTCTGATGTCAAAATCCCCTTGCCCCCTAAATAAATAAATAAATACATAAATATAATTTTTAAAAATCCCCTCACCCCACTCGTCGCTGGCAGAGCTATGGGACAGGAGACCACCAGGCCTCCCACCTACCTTTCTGCACAGTGCAAGCTGCCTTTGAAGAAAGGGCAGAGCTGCCCGGCTGGCGGGGCTCCGTGGTTGAGCATTAACCTATGAACCCGGAGGTCGAGATTTGATTCCTGTTCGGGCACATGCTCGGGTTGTGGGCTTGATCCTCAGTGTGGGGCATGCAGGGGGCAGCCGATCCACGATTCTCTCTCATCGTTGATGTTTTTCTCTCTCCTCCCTTCCTCTCTGAAATCAATAAAAATCCATTTTTTTTTAAAAGAGAGAGAGGAAGGGAGGGAGGGAGGGCAGGCAGAGCTTTGGAAGTCCTGCCCGAAGCCAGCACCCTCTGAGCCATCCCGAGTGGCCCTGGTGACCCCAGCTGGGAAGTCCCCTGGCATCTAACCACAGTGCCTCCTGCTGCGCTCGCTGGCTCGCTCGCTCGCCCCCAGCATCCGCCTGGGAAGGACCTAGACCTTGGTTTCCCTGCCCGTCCAGCGAGGGGGTGCCCTGGGTCCCGACACCCGAGTCTTCACTCGTCAAGGCCCTGAGCCCTTGTCCTGAAGGCAGTAGCCCTGGTCTGCGCGCCGAGCCAACTTGTGCAGGTCCCTGGGTGCGGGGACAGGGCGCGCGGGCGGGTGGGGCTCAGGGTGGCCCCTTTGGCTGGAGGAGGGAGGAGGTGGAGCCCACCGGGCGGCGCGGGGTCCCGGGAGCCGGGGAGGGACAGCAGGCGGCACGCTCTCAGGGCGATGGGCTGGTGACACCTGAGATGTGCGGCCGGAGCGGTCCGGGCAGAGCTGCAGGAGGCCCTGCGGGGGGCTGGGGGGGGCTGGGGGGGGCTGGGGCTCCCTGGGGGGACACTGAGGGGGAGCAGGTGGTGCATTCCGGGGGTTGTGGCCTCACCCTGGACCTTCCTGTGTCCTTGGGGGACCCTGGGAACAGGGATGAGCCTCTCTAAAAGGGGCCCAGCAATGTGGGCGTGACCCCTAGTGCCCGGGCGCACCCAGCAGACGCCTGCGCACCCGGGGCGCTCTAGGCCGCGGTAACCGAGCGGGACCAAGACCAGCGAGGCCGCTGAGCTCGCACCTGGGGGGGGGTCGGTGCCCGAGCAGAGCCCCGTGCCCCGGCTGTCACTCCCTGCCCCCCAAGCCCGGAAATGCTTCCAGGGCACCCCTTGGGGGAGGGGGTTTGTAATCGGGTGAAACTCTCCGCGCACGTTCTGCCGCTGTCCTCCCGGAGCCCCCGCCCCGCCCCGCAGGCCTCCCGCCCCGCAGCCCTCCCGGAGCCCCCGCCCCGCAGCCCTCCGCCGGCCCGGGCTGGAGCAGCCCCCGCCCCGCAGCCTCCGCCGGCCCGGGCTGGAGCAGCCCCCGCCCCGCAGCCCTCCCGGAGCCCCCGCCCCGCAGGCCTCCCGCCCCGCAGCCCTCCCGGAGCCCCCGCCCCGCAGCCCTCCCGGAGCCCCCGCCCCGCAGGCCTCCGCCGGCCCGGGCTGGAGCAGCCCCCGCCGGCTGGCGCGCGCAGGGGAGGCGCCTGGCGGGCGGGCAGCAGCTGCCGCCGGAGCCGAGCCCAGGGCTGAGCGTCCGGGCGGGCGGCCGCGCTCCGCCCCTCGCCCTCGGCCGCGCCCAGGCGCCGCGCAGGTGGCTCAGGTGGGCCGCCCGCCCCGCCCCGCCCCGGGGGGCCTCCCGGGGCCACGTGGCCGCACCGACGGCCTGCTGGCTGCCCTGGAGGCCGGGCCTCGCGGGGCTGGGCCCGCCGAGAGGTCGGTGCGGGCCCGGGACGGCGGCGGGAGGGGAGCCAGGACCGCCCGCGTGGAGGCTGGGGGTGACCTAGCGGCCCCTCCGGCCTTCTGCTCCCCGACTCCAGCCAGGCAGGCCGGGCCCCTGGGCTCCCCTTTCCCGGACAACTTTGGCCCCTGAAAAGCGGGCTCCCACAAGCCCGGCCGCAGAGGTGGGGCGGCCCGGGCCACAGGCCGGGCCTGGCAGCCGCGTCCCTGTGCGGAGGGGCCGGGGCTGCCCAGACAGGGAAGGGGCAGGATTGTCCACTGGGCGCCCCGGAGCCACGGGCCAGGCCAGGGCGGGCCCGGAGGGGGAGCCCTCCCTCCCCTCCTGGTCCTGGGCTGCCCTCTCCTCCCGTCCCTGCCCCTGCAGATGGCTGACACCTCAGCACTCCCGGCCGTGGCCGGTGCCTCCCAGGTGCCAGCAACCTGGCTGCAGCCCAGCCCGCGGCTGGCCATGCCCGCGGCGCCCTCGGGGCTGCAGATGGCCGGCGGGGCGTGGGGAGCAGCTCGGGGGCGCCCCCGCCGTTCCTCACCAGTGCGCTGGCCCGCGGCATCCGGGGCGGCATCCCGGGCGGCATCCCAGGCGGCATCCCGGGCGGCATCCCGGGCGGGTTGGCGTGCACCGCCCTGGTGCTCACCTGCCACCAGGTAAGCCTCCCTCCGCACCTCCCTCCGGACACCGCTCAGCCTGGCCCTGACTGGCCCTGCTGGGAGGGTGGCCTCAAGCGGTGGCCTCGGTGCTGATGTCAGGAGCCGTCCCGGGCTCTCCAAGGTGGCAGCAAGCCAGGGCACAGGCGGGGAGGGGGGCGGGCCAGGGGAGCTGGGCCTGAAGGAGAGGTCTGCCAGGCAGAGGGCAGAGGGCCCTTCACCCCTGCTCATCAGCCCTGCTCACTGCGGTCAGCAGTATCGTCCCATTTCACAGAGGAGAAGACTGAGGCTGAAGAGGGCAGGGTCTTTCGCAGGCTCCCCTAGCCGGAGGGGAAGGCCCTTCTTCCTCCACAGGCGGCTTCCCCGGAGGCGGCTGAGGGCGGGGACTTGCTCTGTGGGTGTTGAGAGTCAGGAGCAGGGTCAGAGCTGTCCCCTCAGACTCCTCAGGAGGGAAGCAGGGGACAGAGCAATGTGCCAGCCCAGAGGACATGTCTGCCCCTGTGAGGCGTGTGAGCAGAGTTGGGAGGTAGGAGCTGGTGGCTACCGGGGCGAGGGCACCCGGGTGGAGGGGCCGTGGACATCCGTGTGGGGAGCGGTCTTCAGCGTGGGGTGCGGGGAGCCATGGCAGGCTGCTGCGGGGGCTGTGAGCAGAACTGCCCTTCGGGATGCTTCAGCTGGCACTGGCGTGGGGACTGGATGGACACGCGAGCTGGTGCAGGGGGCAGTCAGGAGACTGGCAGGCAGGGAAGTGGGTGCCCCTCTCAGCGAGAGTCGACTGCTTCGTGGCCTCAAGTAACCAGACATAAAGCGGACACAAGCGTGTGAGGGTGGGCCAGGAGACCCCGGTGCTGGGGAGGGGTGGCAGGAGGGAGTCCCTTGTGGGGCCATCAGGGAGGACTGCCTGTAGGAGGCAGGAAGAAGGGCAGGTGGGTAGCATGTCCGATTTGCATGAAGCCACACCTCCCTGCCTGGTGGAGGCTGTCGTCGGGAGGCTGTCGTCGGCAGGACAAAGGCAAGAGGGCGGCAACCTAGAGCCCAGGGTTGGCTGTCTCAGTCCCAGCTGCAGCCTGAGCCTCGGTTTCCCCGTCTGTCTAACCTGGACCTTCTGTAACTTGGGGACCAGCCGTGTGTGTCTCTGTGGTTCCGCTGGGGCTACAGCTCTCGGGCCCCACCCTCGGCCCCCACCCCTGCACACCCGCCCCCGCTGCCAGGCCTCTGCCCATTTAGAGCCCAGCAGGACAGACAGGAATACAAGCCCTTGCTTTAAAGACAAGAATCAGGCTGGCGAGGGCAGCGTCTGGCCAAGGCCACGCAGCCAGGCCGTGCCGGCTCCCGGGGCAGAGTTCAGGCCTCCTAAGGGCGGGTCACGCCGTGCCCTGCCCACTCGCCAGCGAGGGAGTGAGCGGCTG
>JAJQQW010000006.1:675022-755022 GCA_025583905.1 Ia io | reverse complement strand
TAAGCGCCTCCCCGAGCCCACCGGTCCCCCACACCCCGGGCAGCGGGCGGCGGGGCCCTGTCCTCCGGGACAGGCCTCAGGGACTCGCACACCCAGGTCCAGCTGCCTGTACAGCACCTGCTGCCTGCGGGGCATGGCCTACTCCATCGGCTTCCTGCGCTTCTGCAAGCAGGTGATGGGCTGCCCGCCCTGCCCCTCGCTGCCCTGTGCCCCTCCCACACCCACCCCTGCACCCCTCACTGCCCTGTGCCCCTCCCACACGCACCCCTCACCCCGCACTGCCCTGTGCCCCTCCCACACGCACCCCTCACCCCGCACTGCCCTGTGCCCCTCCCACACACACCCCTACACCCCTCACTGCCCTGTGCCCCTTCCACACGCACCCCTACACCCCTCGCTGCCCTGTGCCCCTTCCACACGCACCCCTCACCCCGCACTGCCCTGTGCCCCTCCCACACGCACCCCTCACCCCACGCTGCCCTGTGCCCCTCCCACACGCACCCCTCACCCCGCGCTGCCCTGTGCCCCTCCCACACGCACCCCTCACCCCGCGCTGCCCTGTGCCCCTCCCACACGCACCCCTACACCCCTCGCTGCCCTGTGCCCCTTCCACACGCACGCCTCACCCCCCGCGCTGCCCTGTGCCCCTCCCACACGCACCCCTCACCCCGCGCTGCCCTGTGCCCCTCCCACACGCACCCCTCACCCCGCACTGCCCTGTGCCCCTCCCACACGCACCCCTACACCCCTCGCTGCCCTGTGCCCCTCCCACACGCACCCCTCACCCCGCACTGCCCTGTGCCCCTCCCACACGCACCCCTCACCCCGCGCTGCCCTGTGCCCCTCCCACACGCACCCCTCACCCCGCACTGCCCTGTGCCCCTCCCACACGCACCCCTCACCCCGCGCTGCCCTGTGCCCCTCCCACACGCACCCCTCACCCCGCGCTGCCCTGTGCCCCTCCCACACGCACCCCTCACCCCGCGCTGCCCTGTGCCCCTCCCACATTCCCTCGCCCACGCCCAGGCCACACTGCAGTTCTGCGTCGTGAAGCCGGTCATGGCCCTGGTCACCATTGTCCTGCAGGCGGTTGGCAAATACCACGACGGGGACTTCAAGTAAGGCTGGCAGGGGGTGGGCCACCGGGCATGGGGGGTGGGCAGGGCTCCAAGGGGGGCTCAGCACCTGGGGACAGGCCCCTCCTCTCAGGACAGTGCTGGGCAAGGCCCTGGCAAATGCCCAGAGGAGCCGCCCTGTCCCCGGTGAGCCCTGAGGAGCACAGGCTCCGAGGCCCGAGGGAGAGCGAGGGCTGGATCAAGGCACTCGGGCCAAGGTACACACACACACACACCCCACACACGCACACATGTGACAGCACACACAGGCACACGATCACACACAGGCACACCTACCAGGCAGTGCGCGGGCGGGTGGGGGAGGGCAGCGGAAGGGCCACATCCTCACCGCTGGGTCCAGACTCCCTGCCAGGCCCCGCCAGCCCCCCAGCTCCACCCCTGGGCGCCCCTGCGCCTTTGGAGGGAGGGTGCAGGTCTGGTCGTTGCTGACCCGGCCGCTGCCCTCGTCCTCAGCATCCGCAGTGGCTACCTCTACGTCACCCTCGTCTACAACGCCTCCGTCAGCCTGGCGCTCTACGCCCTGTTCCTCTTCTACTTCGCCACCAGGGAGCTGCTACGGCCCTTCCAGCCAGTGCTCAAGTTCCTCACCATCAAGGCCGTCATCTTCCTCTCCTTCTGGCAGGGTGGGTGGGCTGTGAGCCCAGGCCGGGTCCTCTCCCCCAACCCCACCCCCCACCCCCCGCGCCCGGCCCGGCCCAGCCTCCTGCCCAGCTGTTGGGTAGGCAGTCCCAGCCCTCCCCGCTGGGGCCCTGCAGCCTGGGTGCTGGGCTGCTTGTGCGGGGTGGGGGGGCCCGCAGAGGAGCTGTTCCCACCAGCCCTGGCCGGGCTGCGGGCACTCCCGGCCCACGTGGCAGCCGAGGACGGCGAGGGTGGGCGCAGGTCTGGGTTGCGGGGAACTCTTGGATGTTTTCTGTGCCAAGACCCCGGCGCTGGAGCCTCTCTGAACCTCAGTGTCCCCAGCACGGGACGGACTTCCAGGGTCTGAAGGCATCCTCCCCTCAGACCCCACAGAGCCAGCGGGCGGCAGTGGGGTTCTTGGCTGGGACAGCCCCGGCCCAGCCGCCTGTCCAGGTGGGTGCTGAGTGGCTGTCTCCGCCCCAGGGATGCTGCTGGCCATCCTGGAGAGGTGCGGGGTCATCCCCGAGGTCCAGGCCACGGATGGGAGCAGGGTGGGCGCCGGCACGCTGGCCGCCGGCTACCAGAACTTCATCATCTGCGTGGAGGTGCTCTTTGCCTCCATCGCCCTGCGCTATGCCTTCCCCTGCCGGGTGTAGTCGGAGAAGAAGGACAGCTCGTCAGGTGGGCGGCCCTGCCAGCCGGGTGAGGAGGAGAGCCTCCAGAAGGGCTCAGCTGGGGCATGGCATGGGGTGGCCCACCCGCCCTCCCCGGGTGCCCTCCACACCCTGTCTCCATCAGGGTACCCACACGCGGAATGTCCACGCGGTGGGCAGGAGGACAGGGCAAGGGCCGGGGCGGGACAGGAGCCTCGTCTGCACCTGGTCTAGGGAGCGGCAGGCAGGACGCAGTGGGCGGGGCAGGCGTCTGACACAGACACGCTGGACCCGACTTCGGCCCCAGGCCCCTGCCCACCACACCAGGTGCCTGGGCAGCCGGACGGGGTTGGTTGTGCTGGTGTCCCTGGCAAAGGCAGCAGCGGCCCGTGGCTGCTCTGGCCACCCAAGGCGTCCCCCACCTGCGACCTAGTGGGGTCTGGCTGGGCAGCCCCGGAGGGCAGGAGCAGGCTATGCCCGGGCTGGGGTTCGAGGGGAGATGGGCCAGGGAGACCCAGCCCCCACGTGTGCTGCCCCCAGTGCCCCCGGCGCCCATGCAGAGCATCTCCAGTGGCCTCAGGGAGACCATGAGCCCGCAGGACATCGTGCGCGACGCCATCCACAACTTCTCGCCCGCCTACCAGCACTACACGCAGCAGGCCACCCACGAGGCCCCGCGGCCCGGCGCCCTCCCCGGCGCGGTGGGCGGGGACCGGAGGAGCCGCAGCATCGAGAAGAGGATGCTGATCCCCTTGGAGGAGCCGTAGGGCTGGGTGGTCTGGCCCCTGGGAAAGGGCAGGGCCCCTCGCCCCCGACCCTCGGCCAAAGGTCCAGCCTCTCCCGGAGCCTCCTGCCCGGCCCGTGGGAGCGAGCGCCTGCGCCTGTCCGAGGAGCAGGACCTGCGGGTGCAGCTGGCCACGCCCTCCGGTGCCACGTGGCCGCCCCAACGGGGGTCCCAGGCTGCAGGCGGCAGCATCGCTCAGGCTGCGGGGCGGGACTCGCTGGGCCTGGCTCTGGTCCTCTTGGGCGGTGCTCCACATCCCTCAGCCACGGAGCCCTGGCCAGCCCTCACCTCGGAGGTGCTCCCCGTGAGGCCTGGGGGTGCTGGGGCCACCAGCCGAGCTTATTTATGCATAAACCCTGGGTTTTCTATGACTCCCGTGGCCTCTGTCCCTATGGGGCCGGTGCCCTGATGGATGTGAGGCGGAGAGGTGGAAGGGGCCCATGGTACCAAGTCTGGGTATTGGGGGCAGTGTCCCAGCTCCGAGCAGGACAGGATGAGGAGCTCACCCCGACACTGAATGCCCTGCCCCGTGCCCCGAGGCTGGGGCACGCACGGCCCCCTCGCAGCCTCCTCGTGCCAGCCCCGCCCACCGTGGGTCCAGGCCACACCTGCAAAGCGCTGAGGGTGGGAGGAGCTGGGGCCTGGAGGCCGCCTCGTGTCCTCTCCTCCGTGGGACACACTGCTGCAGAGCTGGGGGAGGGGGTCTGGGTGCTGCCCACCCTCTGGGAGCCTGGAGGTCAGGGTCACACGTGGGCAGGGCCTAGCAGGAGGGACGGGCTCAGTGCAGCCAAGGCTGCCAGTCTTGGACCGTCCTGTGTCTGGGTGTCCAGCAGGTGGGGTGGGAGCCGGGGGCAGGGGGAGGGGAAGGTGCAGGGGGCTGGGCAGCGGCACAGGCGCCCGAGAGCCTACAGGCAGGAGGCCCAGTGGCCACCGCCCCGCGACCCCCCTCCCACCCCTCCGGGCCGCCTGCTCCCGTGTCACCAGGGAATGAGGCAGAGGTGCCAAGTCCCAGACTCCTCAGACGGACTGGCCAGCGGTGTCCACGATGGGTGGGGTCTTCCCTGCGCTTGCTTCCTGCGCCTGGGACGGGACTCGGACGGCAGCCTCCCCGGCCTAGCGGCTCCTGATAAGACAGGCCGGGCCTCCCCTGCGCCCACTGGAAAGTCCCCCACGACTTATCTCGGCCTCTGCAGCTGGCAGCCCCCGTGCCGCGCCACCCATGGCTCAGGCAGCGGTTTGGAAGCAGCTTGGCGCTCCTGAGGGAGAGGTGCCGACCAGGCAGGGGCCTTCTGGAGGCTGCGGGTGGGGCAAGCTGCCAGGCCCGCTGTGAGCCAGGGGAGCTCCCCGCACGCCCCTGCGGGCCTGAGCTGCCCAAAGCTGTGTGCACAGGTCGTCAGAGGCCCAAGAGACACGCGTGGGGGGCAGGCTGTGCAGGGGGCAGACAGCAGTGCTGGGCTTGGTGCTTTGGAGGGAGGGGAGGTCAGCATTTGCCAAGCACCTGGCCAGACGGCACGCACTTCCTCCTCGAGACGGCCCGGGGGGTGGCCTGGCCCAGAGAGGCTGAGCCACCTGCTGGGTCACAGCTGCAGAGACCCGTTCTCTCCCGCCCTGGCCCCACGGGCAGAACCAAGTCCAGCCATGAGGTCAGAGCCGGTGTCCAGGCTCCTGCCCAGCGGTGAGGGGACCTGGGGTGTCAGGGCTGCCACTCGGGCCTCAGGCCCTGCCACCCAGAGGGGGGCCTGCAGTGGCCACGGGCAGGAGCGGCTTATCTTCGTCTCAGTGTTCTCGCCTGTAAGATGGCCCAGCGGTCCACGTGGAGGGCCTGGGGGCGGGAGCCCAGCGGGGGCCAGGGCCTGCGCCCCACAGCTCACACGCACAGGCTCCGGCTCCCGGTCTGGAGGCTCCCCGAGGAGCAGCCTGGGCCCGGCCCCCCAGGGCTGGTTGCTGGGGGTCTGCTCAGCTGGGAAACATCTGTGGTTGCCACTGACAAGCTCAGGGTAACAGCGGCACTGCTGAGGCTGCGTCCGTGGACGGGCCCCTGGCCAGGGCAGGTAGGACCCTCGGAACCCTGCCCACCAGCCAGGGAGTGAGCCCACCAGCCAGGGAGTGAGCCTGCTGCCTCTCCCCCCAAGGGCTGCCCGACATGGGACGAGGCAGCTCGGGAGACCTGCTCACAGCGGCACCCGGTTCGGGTGAAGGGAAGTGGGGGGACCAGCAACCACACAGCGAGACACCCCTGAAACGAGAAGTCTTTATTGCGAAGGTACAAAAGCGTCTGGCAGAGACGTACAGCAATAAATTAGGCGTGGCTGTGGGCGGCGGCACGGGCACGCCCAGAGGAGCAGGGCCACGAGAGGGTCTTCTCAATAATTTATGTCAGGGTGGAAGCAGCACAAAATAAATATTGAAATGGAATTGCCGAGCGCTGAGGCGAGGGGTGAGCTTGCAGACGGAGCCTGCCCTGCGAAAGGCAGGTGCCGCGAAGATTCCGGTCTGAAGCACTGGGCCTCGCCTCTCCTCTTAAATAAAAGTCCATATATTAAATGTGACAGTGACGGTCAACAATCAGAAAAGAAAAGCACGAGGGACACGCCAGGCCTCCTTCCGTGACCCCTGCCCCAGGGGAGGGGGTAGCCACCTCTGTCCCGCAGGACTGGGCATTTTGGGAACCCAGCGGCTGCCGCCAAGCAGGACACCTGCCAGGCCCGGGGCGCAGTCGGCGGAGCCCGCAGAGGGCAGCGGGAAGACGGGGGGGGGGGGGTGGTGGGCAGAGCTCCAACCTGGACCCTCCGCCTGCAGCCTGGCTATACACTTACAGTATCAAACAGGAAAAGGTACAAAATCCAACGATAAAATGTGTATAGAACTTTATATATATATATATATATATATACTTCTCTTTTAAATACTCCCAGGTCCTTACTGATATCCAATGTGGATTACCTACCACAGCTATGGCATCGACAGCTCCTCACCCCAGCCTCGGCCTCACTCTAGGGCCGCTCGCCCAGCCCCCGCTGCCCCCAGGACAGGACGCAGCCACGGGCCAGCCAGTCACTGTCCTTCTGTGACAGAGGCAGCCAGGCAGCAGGCACCCTGCGGGGCGGGGCTTCACAGCTTGCTGGTCTTCCTGGGCGGGTCTGGAGCCCAGGCTCCAGGCGGTGTGAGGGCGGGAAGCCCCAGCAGAGGTCACCGAGGTCACCGGTGGCTCCGAGGAGAAGGGTGCAGGTGATGATTAAGCACCAAGGTTGCAGGGTCCCGTCCTCTCTGTGCAGACACCATGCAGGCGCCCCACCTTCCAGCCTGTGCCACCTCCTGCACCCCACCTGTCACCGTTCTCCCCTCCTCTGGCAGCAGGAACCAGGCGCAGCCAGCTCCACCTCCAACTCCCACAGCTAAGCAGACCCCCTGCAGCCAACCCATTCCACCTCGAGCTCCCCTTCCACTCCTACCCCACCCCCACCCCCGGCTTCACGGGCCCAGGCTCTGCAGGTGGCGGCAGGGCTAGAGGGCTGCAGCTGGGAGCTGGGGACCTCACTCCTCACCCCGACACAGGGACACTTTGCAACACTCCACATGGACCCCCCAGTGATGCCTGTAAGCAGCTGCTGCTCCAAGCCCCGGAGCTGCTGGCCACACGCACAGCCTTCCTTTGCCCGCTGCCCGGCACAGGGCCCTGCCACGGCAGTCACGGTGCATGTGGCCCAGGATGAAGGGTTCCTCCTGGGACAGCAGGGCTGCCCAGGCAGTGGGGCTCCAGGCCACAGCAGGGACAGAGGCTGCCGCTGCTGAGGCTGGAGGTGGGCAGGGCCTCGGGCCTCAGGCCAGGAGCCTCTGAGGCCTTCCCCACTCCCGACTCCCCGGGAGACAGACCCTAAAGCGACAGCCTGGAGCGCAGGTGACCGAGGGCGGCCAGTGCGTGTGCATGTGCGTGTACGCGCGTGGGCACATGTGGGCGCGTGCAGGAAGGTGTGCGGCACACAGGTTCATGGACCCTCCTCTCCACCCAGCCCCACAGGAGCCCTGTGGACTCTGCACGTGGAGTTGGTGATGGGGATCTGCCCCCGTGGACCCTCGGACAGCACGAGGGACGTGCCCGGCGCCCCTGCACCCGGCGCCCGGCCACGGCACTAGGAGGCGGCCGAGAAGGGCACGGAGGGGGACTTGACGATGGTGATGACGCTGGTGGTGGCCACCTTGGAGGGCGTGACGGGCCCGCGGGCCACAGTGCGCGCGAAGGTCTGCAGCGCCTCGTACTTGGAGCGCAGCGCGTCCAGCTCCAGCCGCATGCTGGCGTTCTCCGAGGCCAGCTTCTCCACCTCCCGCTGCAGCGCCACCCGCTGCCGCTCCAGCTCCTCCTTCTGCGTCACCCGCTTGATGCGGCAGCTGGCGGCGTAGCCGCGGTTCTTGAGCGTGCGGCGTCGCTGCTTGAGCCGCACCACCTCCTCCTTGGACAGGCCCCGCAGGTGCTGGTTCAGCTCCCGCACCGACATGGACACCAGCTCATCGTCACTGAGCACCGGGCCGTTCTCGCCCGCCTCCTTCTTGACCTGCAGGCCAGGGCACAGGTCAGCACCAGGCCCCGGAGGCCGGCTCGGCAGACGGGGGTCTGGGTCCCAGCAGCCCCTCCCCCACCAGAGGTCACTCGAGGTGCACACACGTGGCCATGACCCGGCTACACGGCCACGCACACCTGCAAGGCCACAGCCCACGTGGGTGCTGCCCTGTGACCCCCCAGTGCCTGGAGCGGGACTGACACAGGCAGGCGGGTGACAAGTGCACGGGGATCCCATGGGCTCCTGGGACCAGAGACAGAGGCCCGAGGGCACAGCCAGCCTCAAGCTGAGAGGGAGTCAGAGCAGACCCCCCGCCCACATCGGGGCCCGCCGCCCCTCGAAGGGGTCCTCCTCCCGGATTGAGGGCTGGCGCCTCCTGAGGCCACGGCCCGACTGTGCCCCCTGACTGTGCCCCTCACTCGGTGGCGCTTCCTCAGCCCACAGCCCCGGGACAGGCCTCCTTCCTCACAGTAGACGGGCGCAGACGGCCTGGGCTGCCCCTCTCACCCCGCTTACCTTTTTTTTTTTTAAAAAAATATTTTTTTATTGATTTCAGTGAGGAGGGGAGAGGGAGAGAGAGAAACATCAATGATGAGAGAGAATCATTGATCGGCTGCCTCCTGCACGTCCCCTATTGGGGATCAAGCCCACAACCCAGGCACGTGCCCTTGACTGGAATCGAACCTGGGACCCACTGAGCCACCCCAGCCAGGGCGCCCCGCTTACCTTTAATGCCTTGTTCGGTTTGGGATTAGTCGTCATAACCTGGGCACAGTCACCCGCACAGAACCGTCTGGAAATCGTAACTAGAAAGCAGAGAACAGAGGCCACATGGTCAGGTCCCGCTGGGCGGGGGCCGCCTGTGCCGCCACCAGTGACCGAGCAGGGCCATCCCGACAGCGGAGAGGGCCGAGGAGGTTCAGCTCACCCTCCCTCGGTCCAGTTGCAGCGCCCCCAAAGCCCGGCGGGCCCCCGCCCATCCTGCGGGGCTCCCCCAGGGCAGGCCCCTGGCCTAGGTGGTGTGGGGCCCCAGGGACCAGGTGGATGCCCAGCCACGCCTTCCACTCCAGCGACGGCCTGAGGAGCTCCCCTCCCCCCCACCCTACCCCGTTGCAAGAGCGCCAGCCCCCAGGTGATGCCAGGCTGAGCAGAGTTGCTTCCTGCGGACTCTCCCGCTGCACCTGTGAGCACAGGACGCCACGTTTAGGGGCCCAAGTACACACAGGACAGGCTCCCGAGTGACCACACCTGGCACCTGCGGAGCCACCAGCCTCGGGCTGCACCTGCCCCGGCAGGAGCCTGTTATCCCAGAAGAAGGGCCCCCCAGGGGCAGGAGGCGCCCGCCCTCCCGCTGGCCTACCTCTGCCAAGGGCTCTGCAGCTGTGACATCACCACCTCCCCCTGGGCTGCCCCTGGCCCTGGCCTGGCTCAGAGGGTGGGCAGGGCGCCCAGGCCAGCCCCGGGCAGGTGGGGAGCGGGGAGCCGCTGCCCTGGGAACAAATCGCCCGTCTGGCGGGAGCTGTCCCCGCTGCTGCCAGCCCCCGCCCTTCCAGTGTTTGCGTCTGCATTGTGTCACACATTCTAATCATTCATGAAAAAGCCAGCCAAGCATCCCAAGCATGACTCCCCACTGATAGTTGCCATGGCGACCTTGGGAAGTAGCCAACCCCTGATGGTTGTCATGGAAACAGAGAAGCCCACAGCAACAATGGCTTTGGGGCAACAGTGCAGATATCACAGGCTGTGGGGCAGTAAACTCTCCCCTGTGCCCCCGTGGCAGGGGCGGGGGGAGAGCGAGCACCAGGCTTGCTGGTGGGCTGTGCTGCCAGCTTTCAGGACCCGGTCCACGGGGCGTCCTGACACCTGACAAGCAGAGGGAGCACCAGAGACAAGCACCATGAGGGTCCTCGGGCCCTGAAGCTGCATCACAGCCTCCATCGCAAGCAAGACTCCACCCGCCCTCCCTCAGCCAAAGCAGGACCCTCCCTCAGCACCCCACCCCCTCCCTCACCACCAGAGGCCACAAACTCAACCCAGGCCTCAGCACCCAAGCCTGCGGGGCCCTCTCCTGGGGGCCCCAATGGGGAGGAGAGCAAGTCAGGCTGGGGCAGCTGGCGCTCCGGGCTCCCCGGGCCCTCACGTGGTTACACACGTGTGCCCGAGACGATGGGCCGCCGTTTGGAGAGATCCCAGCAGAGAGCTCAGGGCTGCTTCCGACAGTGGCGTGACCCTGGCATCTGGGGTGGCCAGCTGGCGCCCGGGCCCGCCCCCTCCGCGCTGGGGTCAGAGCGCGCTGCAGAGCCGCGGGGCTGTGGGAAACTTTTCCACGCCATCGCCATCATCACCATCGAGGAGGGTGGTGGTGTCCGGGCTCCCATCCCAGCCAGCACGTCATGAGGGCCGGAGCCGCCAGGCATAGCTGTGTGGTGAGTCACCGGCTGTTTACAGAGCAGGAGCTCACATTCCCACAGAGCCGGCCCCACCCCGAAGGGAAACGGAAGGCCCGGCCAAGGACTTGCCTGGAGCGGACCCTGACGGGGACGCTGTGTCCAGAGCCAGCTCGGCTGGGGCAGGTGCAGGGCAGAGCCCGGGGCAGGGCCTCCTCCGTACCCACCTGCCACCACGGGGTCTGTGCTGGGACGCAGGGATGGAACCAGGATGCACAAAGGATGGGCTTCAGCCCCCCACCCCCGCTGCAAGCAGGCCCCAGGAGGGTCACTCCCCCCAACACCCACCAGGTCAAGGTCCCTGCGCCTCTGGGGGCCAGGACCCAGGCAAGGAGCCGCGGCAGAGACAGGAGGGTGGCTCAGGGTCCCCCACCTGGGGCCTGGCCTCGGCTCCTGTCTTAGTTCACAGACCTCCTGTGTAAGGAGCAGCAGGACGAGAGCGGGTGCGTGTAAATGTAGGGGCGATGGGTGGTTGCCGAGCCGAGGAACTGCCCAGAAACCCGCTCCTCTGGGGTCTCCATCTCCTTCTGAAAACGAGGCCCCAGGGTGCTGTCCCAAAGGCCTCAGCTGGGCCGGCGGGTGACACCAGTAGGCCCCGCCTGGGCTCTGCCCTCTGCCCCCGGTGCTTCCGGCTGCACCCGGACCCCTGAGTAGCCAGGGGCCAAGGGGGGGGACACACCCCACTGCCCCGGGCGCCTCAGACCCGGCTCTGCCTGCTCCCCATCCACTGGGTCTCCCCAGCTGCTAGGGTCTCAGCGTCAGGGCTGCATGTACCCAAACACCACCAGGACCCAGCGCGGACCCGGTCACGCCAACGTGAGGAACGCTGCTTTGGAAGGAGGTTGGAGAGCAGCCCTGTAACACAGCTGCTTTCACACCGTCTACACTAGGTGTGTGACCCCTGAGCCGGGCCCCAGCGGGCAGCAAGAACCGTTCCAAGACGCGGGCACCCAGCAGGTGAGACTGCAGCCTTGGGCAGCCTGGTACCTGCGGAGCCCGCGGCCGCCCCCACCACGGCCTGACGCCGGCGTCCCCACATCCCCACATCGGCACTGGTCGGCACCAAACACCAAACACGCCGCCCAGGCCCAGCCCTCGAGGAACAAAACTCACACCCAGATCCCAGCGCCAGGCGGCCCGCCGGGTGGGCCGCTGTGTGGACCCAGCACCGCCTGAGGGACGGCCACAGGCTCAGCTCCCACCCCCAC
The DNA here is from genome assembly GCA_025583905.1 of Ia io. NCBI lineage: Eukaryota > Metazoa > Chordata > Mammalia > Chiroptera > Vespertilionidae > Ia > Ia io. The sequence goes on along the minus strand of JAJQQW010000006.1, from coordinate 743,620 downwards.
CGGCCCGGTCTGGAGTGCCAGCAGCACCTGTCCCTCGGCTCTGCCTCGGCGACTCCTTTCCTAACCCAGGACTGGCTCTCAACCCAGAGCCAGGAACTCGCCCTGGGGCACATCTGACAGGCGAGCAGGGCAGCCCACTTCCTCCAGAGGGGACGCACTGGCAGCCGAGAGGGGCCACGTCCTCGGTGACTGCAGCTTGGAGTCAAGGAGGGACCGGCAACCCCCCCTTCCAGCCCCAGAACAGGGCCAGGCGGCTTCACCGAGAACGCCGGACTCCGTCCCGGGCACTGAGCTGGCAGGGCAGCGAGCGCAGGCCCCACAGCCAAGCACTGTCCTGCTGTGGGCAGGAGGCAGGGGCGCTGAGGCCAGGGTCTGGGACTCTCGGTCACTTTTCTCTCCAGCTCCCAGCAAACCCGGGCTGCTGGCCCACGGCCTCCTCCCTCGGCGCCGGGGCTGTGGGCCTTCGCATGTGCTGGCTGGCTCTGGGCTGGACCCAGGTTCTGGGCCATCAGTAAAGGCGCTGGGAGCAGTGACCCCACCCACGCTGGGCTCAGCCAGCCAGGCAGGAGGCGTAGACCCTGAAGGTGCTAATTCTTACTGAGACTGACTTGGCGCCCAGCCTGGGGGTGAGCCTCAGGCGGGAGGCATGGGTGGGCTCTCAACACTTCCCTCGGGTGGAGTGAAGGGACACTGGGTGCTGCCCATCAGCCCTCCCAGCCAACCTGATAAAGACGTGCCTCCACTCCGGTCTCCCAGTTTGGGGGGGCGGGGGGGCAGGTCCTGGCAGGGCAGGGGCAGCAGGGAGGAAAGGGGTTCCTTGCTAGGGGAGCAGCCCCCAACTCCAGGCAGCAAAGCAGCAGCTGACTCGCCCGACCACCCTGAGGTGGCCACCTCTTCTCTGGGGACCCTTTCGCAAATGGCCCAATGCCACACGCCCATGTCACCCAGCTGCAGACAGTGCCCAGAGCCAGGAGGGCTCCCACCGTCCCGGCCACTTGGACACCGGGCACCGATGTCCGAAGCCAGCCCCCACAGTGGGGTGCGTTCCAGAGCCTTGCTGGGCACCCCACCAGCCCGGCCCACACCCAGCTTGCAGGCTGGCCCTGGCCGGCTGCCCTCCAGCAGGCATGACTGTCTCCGGCTTGGAGGACGTCTGGTCACCTTGCCTGTGCCTTTTGGGAAGCTGTGTCATCCTGGCTGCTCTAGAGGTGACTAAGGCAGTTCCAGATGATGCAGGCTGAACGCCACACCCAGCCAGCGTGCCCTGGACCCTGCTCTCCTCACCCAGCTTCAGCCCGCTGCTCCCGCCACAGCTCTGGGTGGTCCTCCGGGCCCCCAGCGGCTCTGTCCTCTCCCAGCCCCTCCTACGCTGCCCGGGGACGGCCCCTGGGGAACCCGAGCCCACACGTCCAGCAGGCCCCCGTCCTGCACCCGCAGCTCAGGTGACAACCCACCACATTTTCACCCAGAAATCGCCCACGGGGCCTCCCCCTCCACTCGCAAACCTGGCCTGCGGCTTCAGCTGCTCTGTCCTGGCAGCTCTGGCCCAGCGGACCCCAGCTTCCCTGTCTGGACCCTGACCGCAGGCCCACAAATGCAGCCCCCAGCCAGGGAGAGGGAGGCCATCCCTGCTCGCCATCCTTCCAGAGCCCCCCGCTGCCCGGGCCTCCTGCCCCAGACCAGGCCTCCACCTCTGGCTTCTCGAGAGCCCCCACAATCTGCACTGGCTCCCAACTTCTCCCGTCGCCCCTGCCCTCCCTACAGTCGGTGGGCACCCTCTCCCTGAGCACACATACTGGCTGTGCCCAAGGCCTGCCCACCCACCTGGAAGACGAGGTTTGCTACATAAGCAGGTGTGTCAGCACTGCACTGAGGGAGGGGCCTGGAGGGCGGCTTCCACCCAACACGGCTCCGTTCCTCCTGCCCGGCACCCAGACAGGCAGTGCAGGAGAGCAGGCAGGCGCCGGGCCAGGGAACCCAGGCTGGGCTCCATTGGAGACGAGGTGAGTATGAGTGACTGTATGTGTGAGTGTGTGTGACACTGTGTGCATATTAGTGACTGTGTGTGTGCCTGTCTATGGCTGTGTGTGTGTGTGACTGTGTGTGTGACTGTATGCGTATGACTGTGTGACACTGTGTGCATATTAGTGACTGTGTGTGACTGTATGTCTATGGCTGTGTGTGTGTGTGACTGTGTGACACTGTGTGCATATTAGTGACTGTGTGTGTGACTGTGTGTGACTGTATGTGTATGACTGAGTGTGTGTGTATATTAGTGACTGTGTGTAAGTGACTGTATGTCTATGAGTGTGTGTGACTGTGTCTATGACTGTGAATGTGTGTGCATGAGTGACTGTTGACTGTATGCATGACTGTGTGTGTGTGACTGTATGTGTGTGTGACTGTATGCGTATGACTGAGTGACTGTGTGTATATTAGTGACTGTGTGTGACTGTGTGTGACTGTATGCATATGACTGAGTGACTGTGTGTGTATATTAGTGACTGTGTGTGACTGTATGCGTATGACTGAGTGACTGTGTGTGTTTATTAGTGACTGTGTGTGTGACTGTGTGTGACTGTATGCGTATGACTGAGTGACTGTGTGTGTTTATTAGTGACTGTGTGTGACTGTATGCGTATGACTGAGTGACTGTGTGTGTTTATTAGTGACTGTGTGTAAGTGACTGTATGTCGTAGTGTGTGTGACTGATGACTGTGACTGTGTGTGTATACTTAGTGTTGACTGTGTGTATGCGTATGACTGAGTGTGTGTGTGTTTACTGTGTGTGACTGTATGCGTATGACTGAGTGACTGTGTGTGTTTATTAGTGACTGTGTGTAAGTGACTGTATGTCTATGACTGAGTGTGTGTGACTATGACTGTGAATGTGTGTGCATGAGTGACTGTGTGTTGACTGTATGCATGACTGTGTGTGACTGTATGTGTATGACTGAGTGTGTGTGAGTGACTGTGTGACCTGAGGTTCATCCCTACCTGCCCTAAAATTCTAATTTTAAGCTGACACTTCCGACTTCCTGAAACCGTAAGAAAGAGGAAGCATGACAAGTGTGTGATTATGAAAAGCAAAAGTAAATACCGAAGGGAGCCACATACCTTCCACTAGCGGGGCACAGAGGGGGGGGGGGGCACGGGGGGGGGGGGGGGGGTGAGGCAGGGGGAAAGAGGGGGGTAGGACGGGGGGGGGGGGGGGGGGGGAGGGAGAGAGGGGTAGGCAGAGAGGGGGGCAGGGGGAAGAGGCGGGGGGCAGAGAGGCGGCAGAGGTGAGTCACTGTTGACTGCGTGGAGCAGCCCGCAGGGCGCTCCCAGCTGGCAGGGCGGCACTTCCCCATGGACCTGACCGACACCCAAGTCCACTCCGGAACCTTTGGACCGGGCCAGCCGGGCCACAGGCAGGGCTGCTCCGCCGCCGGGAGACTAAACTGACGCCCCAGGGGAGCCCCAGAGGAAGGATGCACAGCTGAGGGCACAGAATGGTGCCCGGGGCGCTGCTGCTCCGCACAGAGGCTGTTCCCCAGCCGGCCTGGGCCTCCGACTCCCGGTTCCAGCACCGCCTGGAGGGTGGGTGATGCTGGTCCCCGGAAGGCGGCCGGTTCACGCACAAACGCACCCCCCGCCCAGCCTCGCTGTTTTCAGCCAATGAACGCTTCCTTCTGAAATGCGAGTCCAGCTTCAGCTACGAAGGCAGGCCCCTGCCTCCGGGCCACCCGGGCAGGGACGCTGCCCTCGAAGCAACAGGTGCGGGCGCAGCTCCCCGGCCCGGCCCGGCCCGGCCCGGCCCGGCCCCGCTTGGGGAAGGCGGCAAACGTCCCTCCTCCGGGCGGGCGGCGTCCCCTCGGGCCGCGCTCATCACACCCCGGGGCGGTCTCTCCAGCGAGACCTTCACCCACGAAGGGCCGAGGGGCTGTGGGGCGGCCGAGACCCACGCCGGGGAACCCACCGCCTCTGCCGCCCTGTGAGGGGCGTGCGCCTGACCGAGAGGCGCGGTGCGGGTCGGTCGGGTCCGCGCGGGTCCGCTGACGAATGGGCGGCGAGGCGCAGACCCCGAGGTGCCGGCCGGAGAGCCGAGCGGAAGGGGAACAAGGGCGTCAAGGTTCAGCCGCGGAGAGCGCCGCCAGGACCCAGGGCCGGTGTCCAGGCGGGGGGGCTCCCCGCAGCGTGGGAAGCCGACGGGGTGAGGGCAACGGGTGGCTCCTAGGAGTCAAACGGCTGCGGTCCCGCCCTCCGAGGCCGCGGCGGGGCGGCTGGCACTGCCTCCGGTCCTGTCAGCAGAACCGCGGGGCGCGCGGTGAGCCGCGCGCAGAGGACGGGGTTTGGGGCGAGGCACGCGCGCCCGGACCCTCCCCACCAAGGCCTCCCTCCGGGGAACCCCGGGCAGGTCAGCTGCTCAGAACGTGGCCTCGGCCGGCGAGTCCCCTGCTCCTTCCCCTTCCGATCCCGACCTCAGCGGCGGTCGCGGGGGAAGGGGCCGCGGGGCCGGCCGGACAGCACGCGGGAGGTGCCCGGGACCCGCGGCCGAGCGGCCCTGGGCGACCACGCGCTCCCCGCACGTGGCGGGCTATTTTCGCCAGCGCCTTCCCGCCGCGGAGCCGGCCTCGAGCGAACTACGGACAGGTGGAGAGGGCGGGGGAGCGGAGACGCGGGCGCCCCGCCCCGCCCCGCCCTCCCCGGGAACCCAGTCTCCCGGCTCCGGCCCGAGAAGAAAGGAAGGCGGTCGGGTCGCAGGGCCGGGACAGCACCCGCCCGCGGACGCGCTCGGGCAGCGCACCTGGCGGCAGGTGCTCGGGCCGGCGGGGGCTCCGGTCCCGCCCAACTTTGCCCAGAGTCCCGGGCGGCCCCGACTCGGCGGCGGGCCGCCCCACCGCGCCCCCGGCCCGCGCAGCCCCGCCCGGCCGCCCCTCACCTGGCGTCGCGCGGGGACCGCGGGGGCGCGGCCGACTCCTCGCGGGCACGCGCTCTCCTCCCGCTCGCGCTCACTCTCGCGCTCCCCCTGGGCCGCCGCCCCCGCCGCGCGCGGCTCCGACTTCACGAAGAACAACAAGTCCCCCCGCCGCCCGCCGCCAGCGCGCCCGCCCGCCCGGCCGCCCAGCATCTGACACCGCTTCCGGGATCAGCGTCAGCGCGCGTCACGCCGCCCCGCCCACCGCGCACCCCACACAGCGCGCGCCATAGCCCCGCCCTCTGGGCCCCGCCCACCGGGCCCCACATCGCCCCGCCCACAAGCCCCGCCCTCTGGGCCCCGCCCACCGGGCCCCACATCGCCCCGCCCACAAGCCCCGCCCGCCGCGCGCCACCACCCAGAGCGCGCGCCATAGCCCCGCCCACCAAGCCCCTCCCACCGGGCCCCACATCGCCCCGCCCGCCCGCCTCCTCCAGGGCCCGGGTCCCCCCACCGAGGCGCGTGGAACCCGCCGGGTTCGCCCCTCCGGAGCCCGCAAATTCCCGGCGTGGGAGCTGGGCGGCCGCCGCGCCTCCAGCGCCCTGGTGCCGCCCCTGTGTCCACCTGTGCAGGGCGAGCAGGGCGCACCTGTGTTGCAGGTGTGGCGGTGCGCCCGGAGCATGCTGGCAGCTCCGCACGTGGCGCAGGCGTTCTGAGCCGGGAGCACCCCCTTCAGCCCTTTCACCCCTGGAGCGCGTTCTCTGGGCCCGGAGATGGGAGGGGCTGGCTCTTGTCTGGACCCCATATCCCTATTCCCTGGGGGCCCCACCGCCCGTCCCTGGGCTCAGAGTCTGGGGCTACCCTGCCGTCCCCGGGACCCCAGGACAGTGCTGTGGACATCGCAACCCTGGCGAGGTCCCCGGGTTTACCACAAGAGGGGCTGGGCCGGGTGTGCGCAGGGGCACCCGCCCTCTGCCTGCAGCGTGACAAGGTGATCAATGGTGTGACGCACGGCCTCCCTGTCCAGGCTGCAAGAAGGAGGCTGGGAACAGTCCCTCCTGAGCCCCAGCGGACGGCCCACCGAGGCAGGCCTGGGGGGCAGCCTCCTCCGCTGCAGATGGAGGACAAAGCTGGCTAGGTGACCTACCCAGTCACATGGCCCGGCCCTCACCAGCCGGGTGGGAGGCCGGGCCCTGGAGCTTCTGGACGCCCCTCCCAGAGTAATGAGCTGCCCCCCTGAGGCTGCCCGCAGGAGTGGGCAATGGAGGGGGAGGGCGCCCGCCTTGCTCAGGGGGGAGGGCAGGCCGCCAGGGGCACAGCGCACTGCCCCGGTGTCCGGGCCTCCGGCGCCGGGCTGTTTGGGAGCAGGCTCCCCGGGCGCTGGCAGGGTGGCCCTCCCTGCGGACTCGCGGCTGCGCCTCTGCGGTCGGAATAATTCACTCGCTCACTGGTGTCCGCACTTTCCTAACTTGTCTGCAGTCTTTTCACACCAAAGTTTGGCTACGAGCGCCGTCTCAGAAATCTCATTCAGTCCCTGAAACAGGACGTTGAACAGGGGGAATCAGGCAGGAGTGGGACGGTGGTCACGCTTGTGGCGTGACTGGGGGTGGGGGTGGGGCAGCCTCTTCGTTGCACCACGCCGGGTCTTGGTTTCTAGACCCCAACTTTAAAACGGGCCTGAACGCCCTGCCCCGTGCGGCTCAGTGGGTTGGGCGTCAGCCCATTCGGTTCTAGCTCAAGGCACACGCCTGGGGCTCAGGTTTGACCCCCAGATGAGGTTCGTGCAGGAACCATCCAGGTTAATGTTTCTCTCTCTCTCTCTCTCTGAAATCGATAAAAACATTTTAAAAATAAAATGGGCTAACAGGGGGGTGGGGTGGGGGATGGGAATGGGGGGATGAGGACAAATATGTGACACCTTAATCAATAAAGAAATGAAAAATGTAAAAAAATAAAAATAAATAAAAATAAAATGGGCTTACTAAAACAGAATGAGGATGGAGTTTGTTGTTGTTGTTTAAAATATATTTTTATTGATTTCAGAGGGGAAGGGAGAGGAAGAGAGATAGAAACATTTATGATGATCGGCTGCCCCTGTACGCCCCATACTGGGATCAAGCCCGCAAGCCAGGCATGTGCTCTGACCGGGAATCGAACCGTGACCTCCTGGGTCATAGGTGGACGCTCAACCACGGAGCTACGCCAGCCGGGCTGGAGTTTTTTTGTTTGTTTGTTTGTTTTTAATATATTTTATTGATTTTTTACAGAGAGGAAGAGAGAGGGATAGAGAGTTAGAAACATCGATGAGAGAGAAACATCGATATGCTGCCTCTTGCACACCCCCTACTGGGGATGTGCCCGCAACCAAGGCACATGCCCTTGACTGGAATCGAACCTGGGACCCTCGAGTCCGCAGGCCGACGCTCCATCCACTGAGCCAAACCGGTTTCGGCCGGGCTGGAGTTTTAATAAGAGTAACAAGATAGCCGAAACCGGTTTGGCTCAGTGGATAGAGCGTCAGCCTGCGGACTGAAAGGTCCCAGGTTCGATTCCGGTCAAGGGCATGTACCTTGGTTGCGGGCACATCCCCAGTAGGGGTTGTGCAAGAGGCAGCTTATCGATGTTTCTAGCTCTCTATCCCTCTCTCTTCCTCTCTGTAAAAAATCAATAAAACATATTTAAAAAAAAAAAAAAAGAGTAACAAGATAACCATCTAGAAAAAGATGAAGCTGGGCCCACAGTTTGTCCACACCATACACATTTCAACTAGATCAAAGATTTAACATTCTTAAAAAAGAAACCATTAAACAACAAGAAAGTTCTGGAAATGGAGAGCAGTCAGGACCGCACAAAAATGTGAATGTACTTCTGCCACTGAACAATGCATTTAAAAATGCTTAAAATGGTCAATTTCATGTTATGTATATTTTGCCACAAAAAAATAAATTAAAAAAAACATGAAGCTATTTGAGAAAAACATCAATAACTTCCTTTAAAACTTTGAGTGGGAAAAGAGTTTTCTAATGATGATTAAAAATCCAGACACCATGGGGAAAAAAAAAAAAAAAAAGACGAGGCAAAAATCACCATAAGCCGAGCCAGAACACAAAGTACGCATATCCTAGGAAAACTACGTGCAGCCCACGCCGAGGGGACTGTGTCCCTCCCACGCCAAAGGCCCCTAGAAATAGAAAAAGGAAAGACAGAAGGAGCAAAGGCTACCACAGAGGGAAAGAGGCCGAAACAGGGGGAACGCACATGACAATGACACTGCAGTTCCGTTCCCGTCTATCAGAACCCCCACATGGGCCCACGTCCCGCAGGACCGGCTGGGCCAAGGGCCTCTCGCAAGGCCGGGGGGAGGGAGGGCGAAGGGACAGGAGTTGGGCCTTACTTGCCATCGGAACCAGCAGGCCCACTTCTAGAAACCTGTGCCAGAACCACCAGTCCATGTGTGGAACTGGGGGTGTGCAAGGATTACCACTGGGGCATGGGCTGTGATGAGAGGTCGGAAACCGCCACGTTGCCGTGGTTAAGGCCTTGGCAGGATGAAGTTTGCGCAGCCGTGAGCGGCTGCAGCGCAGCGGGTCCCTGAACGGGGGCGCAGGACTTCAGGGCGCTGTGGGCGCGGGGCAGGTGCGGGCCTGGTGCACATGCGCTCGGTCCCCAGGAAGGAGGGTCCCAGCCTGTGTCTGAGCTTGTCCCCAAGGGGAGCCTGGGAGGGTTAACAGGTGGACAGAGAGGTTCCTTGGAGGTGGGGTGCCTGGGGGGGTAGAAGGAGGGCTCTGTGCACACCTCTTGGTGTGTTGAGGTTTGACTGTGGGACCAGGTGCGTGTGTTGCTATTCACAACTATCAAGTTGTTAAAAATGAAACAAAATACAGGGAACCACGCAGGCCTGGGCGAAGGTTCAGCTTCTTTCTTTCTTTTTTTTTAACCTTTACTGTTGAAAGTGTCCCATAGGTCCCCCTCCCCCCATTAAGCTCTCCCAGACGAGGGCTCAGTTTCTGAACAGCCATCGCGCCTTCCCCCGGCCCTGGTCCCGGGGTGGCCTTGGCAAAGGGCCCCTTTTCTGCATCCGCTGACGCCAGACTTACGGCCTCTGCACCGGGGAGGTCCTCTGGCCAGCAGGGCCCAGGGGCTGGTAGGCGGACCTGCCCCACCACAGCCACGCAGAGCTGGTTCTTGGGGAGGCGGCTGGGGCCACGCTGCCCCCCTCCTTCCGGAGAGGTGGAGGCGGGGAGCCGGCGGCCTGGGCTGAGGTCCAGGGCAAGAGAGGCCCGAGAGCAATGACTGCAGGAGCCAGTGGTGTCCCCGCGGGGCAGCAGGTGTCCCCGGAGGAGCCCACAGCCTCCCAGCACTTCCGGGCTTCGTTGCCGTACCTGCGTTTCAGACGCAAACGAGGGTGTTTTTCTAATTTCAAGCAGGGTGTATGCTCTTCGCAGGAAACTGGAACGAGGTCACCAGGGAACAAACCCCCCTGGGCCCCGCCCGGCAGTGTGGGGGCATCTGGATGGTGTGTGGGGACAGGGGGACAGAGAGGTGAACCCAGGACCACCCTGGTCCCTGTCCCGGGGGCGCCGGCGGGGAGGAGGAGGGGGCGGCGAGGCAGGGTCCCTGGAGCTGTGCCTGGAGCAGAGACCCTGCCCGCCAGCGCCAGCCAGGTGGTAACAGTGTCAAAGCCAGGAGTGGATATTAGCACCCGGATGCCCCTTCCCGTCGGGCGGGGGCTCAGAGACCCCACGATTTCAGTCCTGCCTGGTGTTGCCGGGACTCTGGCCCACAAGCTCCACGCCTTGACCTCTGCCCTCCTTGCCCACCATAGCTCTGGTCACAAGGTGCCCCCCTCCCGCCCCCGTCCCCGGGAGCTTCCTCAGTCTCCGCCATTTGGGGGATTCCTGGAGTTGGGTGAGTGCTGCCTGGGAGTGGGCAGCTGCATACAGGGTTCCCCACTCACTAGTGCAGGGCCGGCTTTGGCCTGGTTCTCAAACTGGGTTCCCCAGAACCCTGGGGTCCCATGGCGGGGGCTGGGCAGAGGGGTCCAGACTCCCCCCGCTGGAGGCGCGCAGTCTCTGTGTGCCCAGCGGCCGCTGAACCCCCCGACCTCGGAGTGTGACAGGCCTTGGAGAGCTAACTGAGCAGAAAGTGAACGTGAGGCCTGGGTGCGGCCCAGCCGGGGTCATGGGGCAGAATGTCTCCGGCCCCCGGCACGCCAGGCCTGGAGGAGGTCCCGCACAGCCTTTCCCCTGGCAGCACCTGGGGACAGTGCCGGCCCCCCGGCCTTTCAGCCCCCCCGCCCCACACCCCACCCCCATCCCCACCCCCCCGTTCGGGGTGCCGCGGGGGAGACCTTAGACCCCCTTCCCGTGACAGGGGACTCATTTCCCTGTGAGCACCGGGCTGTTTGGTCTATTTTGAGGCAATTGTCAGAAAGTGCCTCCGGCCTCCAGCCAGGGCTGCCTCTGGAGCTTCCTCTCGCCAGGGCCGGCTCAGAGGGTGCTGGGTTGCGGCTGCCAGGCCACCAGCCTTCCGGCTCAGCCCGAGGAGCCACTGTCACCTGCTCCTGCGGCCATACTGGGCAGATCTCCCCGCGAGCCCAGCGGGTCTCCAAGGCCCCGCCGGAAAGGGGCGTCCGGGCCCCACCACTGGCTCAAGGCGCTGAGGCGGTCACCCGCCCCCTGGGCTCCAGCGTGGGTGAAGCAGGCTCTAAGCTTAGAGGACAAGGCGGTCGGGAGATGACGGCCCCCAGGGCGCCCTGTGGCTGTCCCCGTGTACCTCCCCTCACATCCCATCCCCCCACCCCCAGCACTGGGGACACCGGGCCGGGCCGGACACCTGCCCAGGGCAGGGAGACACTGCCCGGTCCCGCCCCAGCTCGGGCCCAGGCGGCAGTGGGCGCAGCTGCTTCCCAGCCCAGAGGCAGTTAGACCACAGCAGCTGCAGCCCCCACGGCCCGCTTCCCCCTCCCCTCGGGCTGGGCCCGTCCTGCTCCCCTCCCCTCAGGGCCAGCAGGGCCCACGGGAGGCGCGCCCACCACGCCGCCACCAGGTCAGGGCAGGGAGGGGGTAAGGGTTCTCGCCTGCTCCAGGGTCACGGCAGAGATGACCAGGGACTGTGGGGTCAGAAGCCTGCCCCCCATCACTCATCGCCCTGAAGTAAGCCGGGCGTGTGGCCCTCGGTCCACACGGGAAGGCAGGCCATACAGAGAGACAAATGGGTGGGTACCAGGGTCCGGGGAGGTTTTCTTTTGTATACATTGCTATCTGTATACACACATATTGATTTCAGAGAGAAAAGGAGAGGGAGAGAGAGATAGAAGCATCAATGATACCTGGGCATGTGCCCTGACTGGCCATCGAACCGTGACCTGCTGGTTCATAGGTCGAAGCTCAACCACTGAGCCACGCTGGCCGGGCTGGGGGTGACGGCTTTCTAAATGGGGGCTGAGGCCGTGGTTTGGGGGCAAATGAGAAAGGCCACACTGGGCAAGGACCAGGCGGGGGAAGGGGGCCTGGGTGCCTGACAGGGGATAGCCTGAGTAGAGACCCTGTGAGGAGGGCGGAGGGCCAGGCGAGTTCTGGGAACGGTGAGGGACAGCGGGGGAGGGGGAGGGGCGGTGTGGGAGGGGAAGGGGCGGCAGGGGATGGGGAGGGACGGCGGGGGAGGGTGCTGGTCCCGCAGGCCTGGCCCTGGGGCGGAGCTGGCTGCAGGCTGGGCCGTCTTGAGAGACCGGGCCTTGGTAGGTAGGAACCAGGTAAGGGTCTCAGGTTGAGGTGACCCTGGATCGGTGGGGGGGGGGGGTGTCTAAACCCAGTGACGAGTGTCCTTCTGAGGGACAGAGGAGGCGACACAGACGTGGAGGGGAGACGGCCACGTGGTGACGGAGGGAGAGGGAGGGTGTGGCCACGCGGCCAGGGAAGCCTGGGGTGCCTGGACGGAGTCGCCCCGCGCCACCTCCATCGCAGACCCGCGGGGCCATCAGAGAACAAATGTCCGTGGTTTAGGCGCCAGGTCTGCGGTGTGTGTCACAGGTGCGGAGACACCTGCGTTGCGTCCACGGGGAGCCCCGGGTCCCCACCGACTGCAGCTGAGGAGGCCCCTGGCTGCTCCCTCTTCCTGAGCTGGAGGCTGAGTGAGTCCCACAGGGCAGCCCTCTCATGCGAGCTCAGCCCCAGGGCCGCTGCCGCCTCAGAATCCCGTGAGGGAAAGAGCGTCCAGCTGACGCCACGGCCTCTGACCTTTGTGCCCTGACCCCAGCACCCTGGGCTTCTCTTGGCTGTGTCTGTGACACAGTCCCGGGGAGGCACTGCCCTTGAGGACAGTGAATGGCTCTGACATAGGTGCCCGCAGGGTAGGGAGGCCGGAGGGCTTCACGGAGGAGGGAGATAGAGAGTTAGAAACACCGATGAGAGAGAAACATCGATCAGCTGCCTCCTGCACACCCCCCACTGGGGATGTGTCCGCAACCAAGGTACATGCCCCCGACCGGAATCGAACCCGGGACCCTTCAGTCCACAGGCTGACGCTCTATCCACTGAGCCAAACCCGTTTCGTCCACTTCAAAAACTTTTATTGATTTCCGAGAGGAAGGGAGAGGCAGAGAGAGAAACGTCCGTGCTGAGACCTCCTGGGTCATAGGTTGATGTTCAACCCCAGAGCCGTGCGGGCCAGGCCACTTTGCCTGCGTTTACATAGACGTGGCCACTTCCCACGTGCTGGTCCATGACTGGCCTCCTCCCCCAACCGTCTGGCCCTGTGCAGCAGCTTCTGGACGCCCCGGGGCTGCACTGACCTGTCCAGATGCCGGACACCCGACGGTGACCCCTGCCGGCCGCACTGCATCCACACTGACCACCCCGGGTACCTCTCACCTGAGCCCCACCCCCTTCTACCTAGGACACAACCTCCCCACAGCCCCGCCAGCAGATACTGAATAGTGTTTCACAGCTCTAACCCCTGGCTTCGGTTACCTGCGCCGGCTGCGCTGGGGCACCTGGGGTCCCGCTCCCGTCACGCGCCACGCGGGCGTCAGCTCGTAGGGACCCTTGTGGCTCCCCCAGAGGAGGTCGCGGGCAAAGGCCTGGGCTTTGGGCCAGGCTGTTGCTCCAGGCTCCTTGCTCCTGGAGCGGAGGTGGCTGACTCCGCCAGGACTGCTGAGGCCCTAGGCTGGCCCGGGACCCCCCAAGAAGAGGAGGCGTGAGGGTCGTGTCGGCATGGAGCCCTGTCCTCTGCCATGGAGGCGCCTCGTCGCTGTGACAGTGACCCACCCTGCAGGCCAGGAGCCCCAGGCTGTGATGGGGGGTGGCCTCCATGCCCCAGGGACCCGCTGGAGTTGGCAAGTCTCTCCTGCTCTTACGCTGTGTCCCCTGGGCCCCTCCTACCTCCACCGTGGGGACCCCAGAGCGTCCCTTTGACCCACAAATGGGAGAGCAGGTCTCTGAAGGTCCCGCATGTAGATTAGCATGGGACCCTGGGGCCTGCCGCTCAGTAGCGCCGGCCTGGCCTGCACAGGGACAGACATCCGCGGCTGCGAGACACCGCCGGCCTCCCGCCGCCAGAGGGCGCTGCAGGCACCGCGCAGGCGCGCAGCCCCTCTCGCCTCCGTGCCCGCCCTCCCCGCCGCGTTGTTTTGCTCCTGGTTTTTCCGGAAGTTGATTCGCTAAAGGCGGCTTCCGGTTCCGGGGTAGCCTTTGTGGTGGTGGCGGCGGCGGCGGCGGCGGCGGCGGCGGGGAGTCGCTGCCGTGTGTAGCTCGTGGCGCGTCGCGGCTGCCTGCGACCCCGACCCTCCCGGCGTTCTGCGGCGGCGCTCGCGCTGCTCCTTCGGACCCGCTCCGCCCGGCGGGGCCCGTTCGCCCCCGGCCCGAGGCCGCAGTGGCCGCGGGAGGAATGAATGAGCGAGCGGGCGAGCGGCCGCCTGGCGCTGGTGTCCCCCGGTGACGGCCCCCGCGGGGCGGCGAGCAGGCGACGCGATGAACCGCGCCAAGGCCCCCGCCGTGCGCAGGCCCAGCGCTGCGGCCAAGACCTCAGGTGCGCGGCTCCTCCCGCGGCGGCGTCCGCGTGTCCGTGGCCGCTGACGGGGGCCAGCCCGGCTCGGACCCAGGCCTCGCCTCTCGCCAGCTGTGGCCGCGGCGCGTAGCTTAACCTCTCCGTGCCCAGAGGCGCCCATCTGTGCAGACACGTGTGCGTCGGCGGCGGCCCAGCTGGCAGTTGGCACGGTGACCCTCAGCGTCTGCTGGGGACCCCTGGGGCCTGTGACCTGCCCCCCGGCCCCCGCTGGGCCCCCCTGAGGTGGCGGGAGGTTGGAGCCCGGCCTGGTTTCCCACCTCGGCCGCCGTGTGAAGGCGCACGTTTCTCCGCCCCCTCCCCCTGCAGGGCACCCTCCGCCTGGCGACTTCATTGCTCTGGGCTCCAAGGGTCAGGCCAGTGACTGCAAAGCGGCGTCGGCCCTGCTGAAGCCCGCGCCCTCCGGCCTGCCGTCCGAGCGCAAGAGGGATGCTGCGGCGGCCGCCCTGGCTGGAGCCTCGGCCCTGCCCGGCCTGGCCAAGCGCCCCAAACTGCCCGCCACACCCCCTCTGAGTGCCCTGGGGCGCCTGGCGGAGGCCGCGGTGGCAGAAAAACGCGCTATCTCTCCCTCCATTAAAGAGCCGTCCGTGGTCCCCATCGAAGGTAAAGTCGGACCCTAGACTCCCCCTGAGAATGTAGCGCCCACCCTGTCCCCTCCACCCGGGATCCGCGGAGGCCACTTCCAGGCCGAGCCCGGGGGAGAATGGAGGGCAGGGGCCTGCCCGTCTTGTGCCTCCGAATTCTGGGACGGGTGAGGTGACCAGGACAGAGGCACAGGCCCTAGTCCTGTTGTTCACACAAAGCCTGAACCTGCCCTGCTTCCTGCCTCACGTCCCCATTGGTCATACCTGGTGGCTCCATGGCGTCCCGTAGGTCACATCTGTCTGATGTCCAAACGGCCCCAGACATTGGGCTGACAGCTTTGGGGAAGGGGGCTGGCCAGGGAGCTGCAGTGGGGAGTTGGCCTCGGTGGAGGGCTGAGGTTTCACACGCAGAGGGGCCTGGGGAAGAAACGGCTAGGCAGAGGCCCGCGCCGGGCAGCTGGAGCTGTGCTCGGGGAACAGCGAGGCCTGGGCGGCACGCAGGGGTCAGGACCCAGGCTGGCGGTGGGGGGAGGCTTGCGCTTGACTTGGTGCCACTAGGGACCCACAGGGACCTGCAGGGTGGGGGACACAGCTTTAGAAGTGAGTCAGGCGACAGCTGCCCCTGCCCTTGACCTTCGGTTCAGGGGCCTCACCTGGGCCACTCGGGCCGATGAAGCCTGATTGTCTACAGGGCTGAGGCCATGACGCTCAGTTACGACCTGGGCTTCATTTTGTTTGCTTTTAGCATCACCTCCCTGGAAGGTGGTTGTGAAGATAAAGTGGAATATGATTATTAAAAACATTCTGAATGCTAACCCACTTTACATTTTTTTTATTGGTTTGAGAGAGAGAGAGAGAGAGAGGAAGGGAGAGAGAAACATCGATGAGAACCGTCGATCGGCTGCCTCCTGCACGACCCCCACTGGGATCGAGCCCAGAACCCGGACATGGGCCCCGACAGGGAATTGAACCAGCGGCCTCTCGTTGCTGGAAGACGCTCAACCAACTGAGCCACACCAGCCAGGGCGTGTTTTTAGCAGAGCAGGGAAAAGGCTGCGCTTAGCTGTTTAATGTCTGGCCTTTAGGATGTCTTCAAGGTAGGACCTCGCTCAGTCCCAGTCCATCCGACCCGCCCTGTTGACTTTGCTCTTGGCACCTAGAAGCGGGGCGGTAACTCCCGGTGCCGTTAGGGTAGAAACCGGGGCAACACTGTGGAGAAGCAGGTGCCCGTGCTCAGTCTGCCTCTGAGGAAGTTACGAGAACAAACGGATGGAACTCCAAGGGCTCTTTGCAGACACTGGAACAGGCGCCTGTGCGGGGGTGGGGTAACCATGAGGGACAGACCACCCACGGAGCTGCCGCCTCCAGAAAGAAAAGTAAGCCTCGGAATGGCATTGTGCTAATCAACTTGGAAACGGGACAAATTGAGTGACGTGTAGAAAAATAGACGTGTCGCGGGACAACTCGGGTAGAGGTGCGGGAGGCAGAGAGAGATCAGGAGGTGGCTGGTTCCGCACGAAGGCCTTCGGGCGCTGCGCCTGCCTGGCCGTCGCTGTCCTGCTGGTTCCCGTGAGTGGGCGAGCCCCTGCCCTGCTCCCACCTGGTGGTGCTGCTGTTCCTGGGGCAGCCAGCTGAGCCATAGCCGAGCCCCTTGCTTGCTGGGTGGTCGGTCCCAGGGCTTTGGGGGCATCCTGATGGGCAGCCTCTCTGCCCTCCGCTCTGCAGTCCCGCCCCCGGCACTGCTGGATGAGATCGAGGCTGCCGAGCTGGAGGGCAACGACGACAGGATCGAGGGCGTGCTGTGTGGGGCCGTGAAGCAGCTGAAGGTCACCAGGGCCAAGCCCGACAGCACCCTGTACCTGAGCCTCATGTACCTGGCCAAGATCAAGCCCAACATCTTCGCCACAGAAGGTGTCATCGAGGTGAGGGCGGGGCGGAGGGCAGCAGGCCCAGGGCCTGTGCTGCTGCTCCCTCCCAGCCACACGCACCCTCCCCCCAGCAGGCCGGCTCTGCCCGTGTGCAGGGCGAGGCTTACCCCGTGCGCCGTCTCCTAGGCTCTCTGCAGCCTCCTGCGGCGGGACGCCTCCATCAACTTCAAGGCCAAGGGGAACAGCTTGGTGTCCGTGCTGGCTTGCAGCCTGCTCATGGCCGCGTATGAGGAGGATGAGAACTGGCCTGAGATCTTTGTCAAGGTGAGTCACTCACCACTGCTTGGGGGTGAAGAGGACTGAGTGCCCGGGAGAGGATGCTGCCTGGACCCCAGGAGGAGAAAGAAGCGGACAGTGCCCTCTCGGGGCTGGCTGATGGCCCTGGACGTCTTGTCTCCTGCACGGGCCGCTGGGGGGTTCCTGGGAGCCCCGCTGCAGGCAGCTGGCAGCGTTTGGGGAAGCGCTTGCCTTGCTTCTCCCCACAGCCCGGCCCTCGTGCAGCCCAGGGCAGCAGAAGCGAGCTGCCCGGGGGCCTGGACGTCGGCTTGTGTCCCCGCAGGTGTACATTGAGGACTCCCTGGGGGAGCGGATCTGGGTGGACAGCCCACACTGCAAGGCGTTCGTGGACAACATCCAGACGGCGTTCAGCACCAGGATGCCCCCCAAGAGCATGCTCCTGCAGGGGGAGGCAGGGCGCAGCGGAGGGGACCTCAGTGCTGGTGAGAGAAGCGGGTCTGGCTGGGGAGGGAACGGGGTTTTCAGCGGAAGGAGGGGGCTGGGGTTACTCCCGCCAGGGAGTCCGGCATTAGGGGAGCAGGTGCTCATGGGACAGGTGGGTGCACGTCCCATGAGGCCTCGATCTGCAGGGAGCAGCCCTCACCCCTCCCTCACTGAGGAGGAGGACAGCCAGACGGAGCTGCTGATTGCCGAGGAGAAGCTGAGCCCGGAGCAGGAGGGCCAGCTCATGCCCAGGTAGGGTGTGGCCCGACCCCAGCCGTGAGTGTGTGTGTGAGAGTGTGTGTGACTGTGAGTGTATGTGTGAGTGTGAGACTGTGTGTGTGCGAGTGTGTGTGTGAGTGTGAGTGTGTGTGTGCGAGTGTGAGTGTGTGTGTGTGAGTGTATGTGTGAGTGTGTGTGTGAGTGTGTGTGTGCGAGTGTGTGTGTGTGAGTGTGTGAGTGAGTGTGTGTGCGAGTGTGTGTGAGAGTGTGTGTGGGAGTGTGAGTGAGAGTGTGTGTGCAAGTGTGTGAGTATGAGAGTGCGAGTGTGAGTATATGTGTGAGTGTGAGTGTATGTGTGAGTGTGTGTGTGCGAGTGTGAGTGTGAGTGAGAGTGTGTGTGAGTGTGAGTGTGTGGCTGTGAGTGTGTTTGTGAGTGTGTGAGTGTGAGTGTGAGAGTGTGTGCGAGTGTGAGTGTATGTGAGTGTAGTGTATGTGTGTGTGTGAGTGTGTGTGAGAGTGTGTGTGAGAGTGTGTGTGAGTGAGTGTGAGTGTATGTGTGAGAGTGTGTGCGAGTGTGAGTGTGTGTGTGTGTGTGCATGAGTGTGAGTGTGAGTGTGAGTGTGTGGCTGTGAGTGTGTGTGTGTGTGTGCGAGTGTGAGTGAGTGTGGCTGTGAGTGTGAGTGTATGTGTGAGAGTGTGTGAGTGAGTGTGAGAGTGTGTGGCTGTGAGTGTGAGTGTATGTGTGAGTGTGTGTGAGTGTGTGCGAGTGTGAGTGTGAGAGTGTGTGTGAGAGTGTGTGCGAGTGAGTGTGAGTGTGTGTGTGTGAGTGTGTGAGTGTGAGTGAGTGTGAGTGTGTGTGTGGCTGTGAGTGTGACTGAGTGTGAGTGTGAGTGTGTGGCTGGCTGGAAGGCAGGCGGTGGGCTCGGTGAGGAGAGCCGCCCGCCCTCCCTCCTGCCTCCTCCCTTCCTGCCCTCTGGCCTAGGTATGAAGACCTCACGGAGAGCGTGGAGGAGTATGTTCTGGACGTGCTGCGGGACCAGCTCAACCGGCGCCAGCCCATGGACAACGTCTCGCGGAACCTCCTGCGGCTCCTCGCCTCCGCCTGCGGGTACAGGGAGGTGCGGCTGCTGGCGGTGCAGAAGCTGGAGATGTGGCTGCAGAATCCCAAGGTGAGGGCAGCGCGCGGGGCGCCTCCTGGGCCCGGCCTGTGGCCGAGTCCGCGGGGCTGGCAGGTGACTCGGCCCCCCGCAGCTGACGCGGCCGGCCCAGGACCTGCTGATGTCCGTGTGCATGAACTGCGGCACGCACGGCGCCGAGGACATGGACGTCATCTCCCACCTGATCAAGATCCGCCTCAAGCCCAAGGTTCTCCTCAACCACTACATGCTTTGCATCAGGTGCGGCCGAGGTGGAGGGGCCGGGGGCGGGAGGGGGCCGGGGGCGGGGGAGATCCTGGGGCGGGGGGATCCTGGGGCAGGAGGGAGGGATCCTGGGGCGGGAGGGGGCCGGGGGCGGGAGGGAGGGATCCTGGGGCAGGAGGGAGGGATCCTGAGGCGGGAGGGGGCTGGGGGCGGGAAGGATCCTGGGGTGGGGGGGATCCTGGGGCGGGAGGGAGGGATCCTGAGGCGGGAGGGGGCTGGGGGCGGGAAGGATCCTGGGGTGGGGGGGATCCTGGGGCAGGAGGGAGGGATCCTGAGGCGGGAGGGGGCCGGGGGCGGGAAGGATCCTGGGGCGGGAGGGGGCCGGGGGCGGGAGGGATCCTGGGGCGGGGGGGATCCTGGGGCAGGAGGGAGGGATCCTGGGGCGGGAGGGGGCCGGGGGCGGGAAGGATTCTGGGGCGGGAGGGAGGGATCCTGGGGCGGGAGGGATCCTGGGGCGGGGGGGATCCTGGGGCAGGAGGGAGGGATCCTGGGGCGGGTGGGAGGGATCCTGAGGCGGGAGGGGGCTGGGGGCGGGAGGGGGCCTGGGGCAGCCTGGCCTGCGCCCGCGCCCACACCTGCGCCCATCTGCTCGGCTCGTGTCCAGGGAGCTGCTGAACGCACACAAGGACAACCTGGGCACCACCATCAAGTTCGTGATTTTCAATGAGCTTTCCAACGCCCGGAACCCGAACAACATGCAGATCCTGTACACGGTGCTGCAGCACAGCGCGGAGCTGGCCCCCAAGGTAGGGCGGCGGCCCTGCGGTCATGTGCCTCAGCCTGGGACCCCCCACTGCTGGGTTGGAGAGGGCGCTGGCCTAATCTCTGAGCCAGGTGTTTAGCCGAAGCCACTGTGTGGCGGCCAGTGGGTGGGAGAGCGCTCGAAGGGGTGGCGGCTGTGCCCAGGGCACTGGGAACACTTGAGTCTGTGACGCGCACTCAGCTCCAGCGGGTCCCTCGGGTGTCCCTGCAGCCCTCCAGGCACTGGCCCTGGGCCCAGCAATGAGTCTTGTGTTCAGTGTCCCTCCTGGAAAGACCTGAGAACAACACTCCTGTGACTAACACGTGCCGGGTTTTAAAACCGCTTGGTTGTATGTAAAATATCAACGTGGACACGGTGCCAGGCGTCACGCTGCCTCTGTCGTCAAGTGTGTTAGGAGAGGTGGTGGACCAGGGGTCTGCTTGGAGTTGGTGTGTGGCTGAGCCGGCTGCTCAGCCCTGTAGCCCGTGTCTGCTGAGCCGGCTGCTCAGCCCTTGGGTGCCCTGTAGCCCGTGTCTGCTGAGTAATCTGTCCCCTCACTTAGCGAGGGCCGGCTCCCGCGGGCCAGCTGCCATGGGGGTGGATACGGTGCAGTGCTGCTCTCGGGGCCCGGCCGTGCAGGGTCTGGGAACAGGCAGGCGGGTCCGTGCTGGGCATAACCGCGCATTAGCGCCCTGCTGTGCTTCGGGCAGACAGGCGGGCACCGTGTCCTGGCAGGGCTGGGGGCTTCTGGCAGGGCCGAGCCAGGCCCTGGTGCCGGCCCTGGGGCGATGGGGCTGGTGCTGAGCTCTCTGCTGGTCTCCTGCAGTTCCTGGCGATGGTGTTCCAGGACCTGCTGACCAACAAGGACGACTACCTGCGGGCCTCGCGGGCGCTGCTGCGGGAGATCGTCAAGCAGACCAAGCATGAGATCAACTTCCAGGCCTTCTGCCTGGGGCTCATGCAGGAGCGCAAGGAGCCGCAGTACCTGGACATGGAGTTCAAGGTGGGCGCTCCCGCCCGCGGCCCCCCGCTCACGCTCGCAGCCTCTCGTGCCATCTATACGCACTCAGCCACATAGCGCCCACGTGTGCAGCGGCCAGCCCCAGGGGGCAGCGTGGCTCCATCCTGTGAGGACCAGGGAGGGGCTGGCTAGGTGACCGCGGGGCCAGCAGCCTCTGGGCTGGGTGTGGAGGTGGGGGCAGATGGGAGCCAGGCGACGGGGACTGTGCGGATTCAGAGTGAGCGACGGGCGGAGGGAGGTGATGCTAAAAAGCAGGCATTGGGGCCGAGTGGAGGATGGCAGATGCCACGCAGGCGAGTTGGCACAGGGCCGTGTGATGCATGCTTCTCCGGGGCAGGGGCTCGTCCAGCCCTATTGGCTGCATCTCTTTCCAGTGGGCTCTTGGTCCCTAGACCTCCTCCCGCCTGGCCCTCTCCTGTCCGTAGGGCCCGGCGTCCTGTCCAGCGGCCCGTGTGCGAGGCCTGGGTGAGGCCTTGGTGCAAGCCGCTGTGCTGGGTATGCTTGCAGGAGCGGTTCGTGGTGCACATCACAGACGTGCTGGCCGTGTCCATGATGCTGGGCATCACGGCCCAGGTGAAGGAGGCCGGCATCGCCTGGGACAAGGGAGAGAAGAAGAGTAAGGATTGGGCCAGGCTTGACTGCCGGGGTTCCGGTCGGAGATAGCAGGGCGCAGGGGTGCTCCTGGGGCTGCCGGCCGTGCCCCCGGGCCAGGCCTCCCTTCCTGTGCCAGCCTCGACCTGGACCCTGGGAGGCATTGGCTGCCGTGAGCTGCCGAGCAGTCTCCCCGGTAACCCTGCGTGTCCCTTTCAGACCTCGAGGTGCTGCGCTCCTTCCAGAACCAGATCGCCGCCATCCAGAGGGATGCGGTCTGGTGGCTCCACACCGTCGTCCCCTCCATCAGCAAAATGGCCCCCAAGGACTACGTGCACTGGTGCGGCTGGGGTCGTGGGCTGGCCGGTGACGAGGGACGGGGCTGGCCCGCAGGAGCCTGTCTGTCCCCTGGGATGTGGCCACTGGCTGACACGAGCCTCCGAGCAGCCGGTGGGCAGCAGTAGCCCCTCGTGCTGCTGGCACTGGGTCACCCTGTGCTGTGACCTCAGGCAGACCTTCCGACGGGGTGGAGGTGGGGTCCCGTCTGCCGGGGTTGGGGTATGCACACACCAGCCTGTCACCTGCTAGCCCGCGGGCCTTGTCGGGGTTGCTGCAGGCTCTCGGGAAGGGTGTGGGGTGTTGCAGGCCTTGGGAAATGGTCGCCCCTGGGACATGTGCCCGCCTTGGAGCTGACGGGCGGCTGGAGCGGGTCCCCGGGCACCACCTGATGGCTCTGTCCGCCCCGCAGCCTCCACAAGGTGCTGTTCACCGAGCAGCCCGAGACCTACTACAAGTGGGACAACTGGCCGCCCGAGAGCGACCGCAAGTGAGCGTGTGCGCCTAGGGCGGGTGGGCGGGGTCTGCTCCAGGACGCGTCCGTACATCCCGCCCCCGGCCGCCGCCTCCTGTGCCCCCTTCACTCCCGGAGATGGAGCTCCGCCGGGGGCTTCCCACCTCGACCCCTGGCAGCTCCCGAACGACCGCCCTCCCCTTCCAAACGCTGCACCCCATCCTTACCCCTCGCAGTCCGCTCCGCCTCCCCGAGCCCAGCCTCTCCCCGCTCCCCCCAGCTTCTTCCTGCGCCTGTGCTCAGAGGTGCCCATTCTGGAGGACACGCTGATGCGCATCCTGGTCATCGGGCTGTCCCGCGAGCTCCCGCTCGGCCCCGCGGATGCCATGGAGCTTGCTGACCACCTGGTGAAGCGAGCCGCGGCCGTGCAGGCGGACGGTAAGGCTCCCTTGAGGCTTGTCCGGGCCCAGTTGGCGCCGGCCACCTGCGCGGGCTCAGGTCAGCTCCCCTGCCCGCTGTGCTGCTGCCCCCAACAGTCCTGCCTGCTCTCTAGCTGAGGTGCCACCCAGTGAACGCTTGCCTCAGTTTCCCCAGGGTGGCTCCTGGTGCCCGTTAGTCCTCCCTCCATCCCGACTTCTGGGGAGCAGGCCCCTCTTGCTCCCTGGCGCCGCGGCCTGACCCTGGGCCTTGGTGTCCGCTGACGGGCTCTGGGCCTTGCGTTTCAGACGTGGAAGTGCTGAAGGTGGAGCGGGTCCAGCTGCTTGACGCCGTCCTGAACCTGTGTACCTACCACCACCCCGAGAACATCCAGCTGCCCCCGGGGTAGGCCTGGGCGCCTCGTCCGGACCCTCCACCCTCCTCCTCCCCCACGGGGCTAACACATGACACCAGCCCACTGGAGTCCGAGGCGCTTTCCTGCTGCCGCTGGGGTTCAGGGGCCCTTGTTCTCCCCTCGGTCTCAGGTTCACCCCATGTTTGCACATGCACGCTTGGTCTCTGGACAGCGCTCCTCTGTTCCTCAGCCCTTTGTCCAGAGCCCGCCTGCGCTTCCCCCGTCTGAAGTCCATGACTGTTATTAGTGCGTCCACCGGCTGTGCCACCGTCGCCACCCCTGACTTTTAGAACCTCCCCCGAAGACAGTGAGGCACAGGCCTGGGCTGCGAACTTTACTTGTTTATTTACTTATAATGTATTTTTATCGATCTCAGAGAGAAAGGGGAGGGGAGAGACATCAATGACGAGAATCATGGATCGGCTGCCTCCTGCACGCCCCCTACTGGGGATCGAGCCCGCAACCTGGGCATGTGC
This sequence comes from Ia io, assembly GCA_025583905.1. NCBI lineage: Eukaryota > Metazoa > Chordata > Mammalia > Chiroptera > Vespertilionidae > Ia > Ia io. Next base: position 720,333 of record JAJQQW010000006.1, on the reverse strand, counting down.
CCTTGACCGAATCAAACCCGGGACCGTTCAGTCCGCAGGCCGGCGCTCTGTCCACTGAGCCAACCAGCCAGGCCCGGCTGTGAACTTGAAAGCAGTGGCCGAGCTGGTCAGTCGCTGACGCGTGTGGAAGCCGCCGGCCTGGGCCGCGTCTCGTCGCTGACGCGTGCGGCTGAGGCTGCTGTCGACGCCCGTGTGTTTCAGGTATCAGCCTCCCAACCTCGCCATCTCCACCCTCTACTGGAAGGCCTGGCCCCTCCTGCTGGTTGTTGCCGCGTTCAACCCGGAGAACATCGGTGAGCCCTCCGCCGGCACGGCTCATCCCGCTCGGCATTGGCGGCTCTTCCTTTGGACGGCTGGCTTGTCAGGGCCTGGGTGGAGCTGGCTGGGACCTGGATGACGAGCTGGGAAGGGGGCCTCGGGCGCCCCAGGTGCTGGTGGGTGGCTAAGTGGGGGTGCTGTGTCTGGCTGCCACCTGCTGTCTCCTGGCCCTCAGGTCTGGCCGCCTGGGAGGAGTACCCCACGCTGAAGATGCTCATGGAGATGGTGATGACCAAGTACGCTGGCTCGCCCGCTGCTGACGGACCCTGAGGGGAGCCCGCCGGTGCCGGGAGGCGGCGCTCAGGCTGGGCTCCTGCTGCACTGGGGTCGGCAAGCTGCTCGGGGTCCCTGTTCCTTGTGGGCTCGTTTCTGAATCTGAGTCTCCAGAGCTTTACCCCTCCTCCTCGCTGCGGGGTGGGGGCCGGCACTGAGGTTGCAGGGTCAGCCTGGGGCACTCGGGTCAGGTCAGGCAGAGGGTGGTGTGACGTAGGACAGACAGGAGAGGAATCGGGAGCCGGGCCTGGTGAGATGGACGGAGGCAAGGTGGTTTGTCAGGAGCAGGTGTGAAAGCTGCTGGGGGCCCACCAGGTGACCCGCCTCTGTGCACGGCAGGCCCCGCTCAGCCTGAACACCTCGCTCGCTCCTCAGTGAGCCCAGAAAGCGGTGCCATGTGCGCACGTGTGCGGCTCTGCATGTGGCCCAGGCTGGGGACACGGCTCTGCACACCTCGGGCTGTTGTGTGGAGGGCGAGCGGGTAGCCAGGCCCGGGCTCCGGAGAACACGGGGCCCCTGTACGGACGTCTGACTTGGATTGCGGGCTCCAGTGGGGCCTGACGGCGGAAGCTGGGCACCAGGCAGGGGCCCTGAGCACCTCGATGGCCTGGTGACCACGCCTCCCTCCTGACCCAGCAACTACTCCTACCCGCCGTGCACCCTGACGGACGAGGAGACGCGCACCGAGATGCTGAGCCGTGAGCTGCAGACCGCCCAGCGGGAGAAGCAGGAGATCCTGGCGTTCGAGGGGCACCTGGCAGCTGCGTCCACCAAGCAGACCATCACCGAGAGCAGCAGCCTCCTCCTGTCGCAGCTCACCAGCCTCGACCCCCAGTATGAGCTGCGCAGAGCCCAGCCCTCGCCTGTGGAGCCATCGTGCCGGCTCTTACTGAGCCTGGCAGGGGCCGGGGGGGGGGAGTCGCCCTGAGACGGCGTGGCCTGGGAGGTGGGAGCTTCGGGGACAGTAGGCATCCCGGCCCCACCTCTGCTGCCCGGCGGCTGCGTGTGAGCGGCTTCTTACGTTGTGTGCTCTGGACTTGCAGGGGGCCCCCGCGGAGGCCGCCCCCTCACATCCTGGACCAAGTGAAAAGCCTCAACCAGTCCCTCCGTCTCGGGCACCTGCTGTGTCGGAGCCGGAACCCAGACTTCCTACTCAACATCATCCAGAGGCAGGCGAGTGCGGGGTGGGGCAGGCTGCAGCACCCCAGCCCTGAGTGAGCCCGTGCCAGGCAGGGCCGCACAGGACTGCGTGCATGGCAGCGGGGACAGACCTGTGGTGCGGGCACGGATGGGGGCGGGGGAGGGGACGAGGACGGTCAGAATGTGAAGGAGCTGCGTCTGGCCCTACAGGCCTCGTCACAGTCCATGCCCTGGCTGGCTGACCTGGTGCAGGCCAGCGAGGGCTCCCTGGACGTGCTGCCCGTGCAGTGCCTGTGCGAGTTCCTGCTGCACGACGCTGCCGACGACGCCACCTCGGGGGAGGAGGAGGAAGAGGGCGGGAGCAAGGAACAGAAGGCCAAGAAGCGACAGGTGGGTGCTGGCCCCGCCCCCGGCCCCCTCCTGCCCCCTCCCTCCCCGGCCCACCTGAGGTCCCCTTGTCCCTGCAGAGGCAGCAGAAGCAGCAGCAGCTCCTGGGCCGCCTGCAGGACCTGCTGCTGGGCCCCAAGGCAGACGAGCAGACCACATGCGAGGTGCTGGACTACTTTCTGCGGCGCCTCGGCTCCTCACAGGTGGCCTCCCGGGTGCTGGCCATGAAGGTGAGCGCAGCCGCCCACTGACCTGTGCACGCCACCCCGGCAGGGGGCTCCTCCCAGCTGATGGCTGTGCCCACCAGTCTCCTGCCTGGTTCTCACAGGAGGGCTGTGCTGGTGACACCTGCCAGACCCGCCTCTGCCCTGTCCCCATGTTCCTCCTGGGCAACTGGGAACCTGGCATGCGTGTCTCGGGGCTGCTGAACACATGCTTGTGCTACTCTCTCCACTGGGGCAGCTGATTGGATGCGTGGCAGCCTGCGTGCGCCCTGGGCTTTGGGAGCCTGTTCATCACCCCCCTCCACCCCGTCGGGGTGCCCTGCGGAGGCTTGGTGGAGGCCCGGCTGACCGCCCGTCTGCCTGCAGGGCCTGTCCCTGGTGCTGTCGGAGGGCAGCCTGCGTGACCGGGACGGGGAGGAGAAGGAGCCCCCGGCGGAGGAGGACTCGGGGGACGTGGAGACGCTGCAGGGTTACCAGTGGCTGCTGCGCGACCTGCCCCGGCTGCCCCTGTTCCACAGCGTCAGCGCCTCCACCGCCCTGGCGCTGCAGCAGGCCATCCACATGGAGACGGACCCGCAGACCGTCAGCGCCTACCTGGTCTACCTGTCCCAGCACACGCCCGTGGAGGAGCAGGGCCAGCACAGCGACCTGGCACTGGTGAGGGGCCTCTGGGTCCACTTGGGGACCTTCTGTTCAGAGCAGGCATCGGGCGGGAGAATCCGGGGCCACTTGCTGCCAGACGAGCCGCTGTGGCCCCAGCCTGGCTGCCCTGTTGCCCTGGGCCGTGCCGGCTGCTCTGCGTGCTCCTGCCGGGAGGGCCCCGTTCTGTCCTCGCTTCTGTGGGTTGCTCTGCTCTCCCAGGGCTGGCGGCAGCTCCGGGACCCGGCGGGCTCTGAAAGGGCACGCGATGAGGGCCTCACGGAGAGCAGGGTCCCCGCGATGAGGGCCTCTCGGAGAGCAGGGTCCCCGCGATGAGGGCCTCTCGGAGAGCAGGGTCCCCGCGATGAGGGCCTCTCGGAGAGCTGGGTCCCCGCGATGAGGGCCTCTCGGAGAGCAGGGTCCCCGCGGGGCTGGAGCCTTTGCCGGGGTCCAGCCTCCCCTTTGGGGCCTGAGGGTCGCACACTCCTGTCGCTCACGGGATGGCGTCCGCGGACCCTCTGCACGCTGGGTGGGTGGCTCTGTCAGGGCCGTGTCCCCTCCAGGGAGTGTCGGGCCCCTGCCCTTGGCCTCCCAGCCCTGTTGGCACTTGTTGTCCGTGTGTCTGAGAGGCCCTGTGCCCGGCACCCCTCCCTGCTGTGGGCACCGGGCTGAGCGTGGTGAGGTGCCCGGCCCTGGGCTGCTGGCAGCTGTGAGGGGCCCTGACGGCTTGCTCCCCCAGGACGTGGCCCGGCTCATCGTGGAGCGCTCCACCATCATGTCCCACCTCTTCTCCAAGCGCTCCTGCAGCGCCGAGTCCGACGCCGTGCTGGCCGCGCTGCTTTCCATCTTCTCCCGCTACGTCCAGCGCATGCGCAAGAGCAAGGAGGGGGAGGAGGTGTACAGCTGGGTAAGGCAGGCGGCTGTCCCCCTGGAGCCCGCCCTGCCCCGGAGCCCCCCGCCCTCACCTCTCCTCTCCCTGCAGTCGGAGTCGCAGGACCAGGTCTTCCTTCGCTGGAGCAGCGGGGAGACGGCCACCATGCACATCCTGGTGGTGCACGCCATGGTCATCTTGCTGACGCTGGGGCCGCCCCGTGGTGAGCAGCCTGGCGGGGGTGTGGGGGGCGGCTCCGCGTCTGTCCCGCAGGCTCACTGCTTCACGTGGAGGAGTCTGTCTGCCTCGCGGGTGCAGAGTGGGAGGGCCCAGCCCTCACGGTGTCCCCTGGAGTGGACGCTATGGTGAGTCCTCTCCCTGCCTGTCCAGAGGCTTCTGGGGTAGTACACAGCAGCGCCCACGGTCGGACCACAGATGGACAGGCCGTGACTCCTCACTGCCGGCACACTGGCCTGTGGTTATGGGATGCCCGGGGGCAATGCCCGGGTGCCTTCCTGGGCTCCCGCCCTCTCCCGGCCCAGCAGGAACACTGGGCTCCACGGAGGACAGGTCCACTCTCAGTTGGCTCTCTGCGTTCCCCCAGAGCCCAGACTTTCCCGGATGAGACGAGGAAGCGCCGCTCCCCCGCCGGGCCTCAGAGCACAGGGCCGGCTCCTCGGGCTGAGCTGTGTCTGCTGCTGACCCTGTTTCTCTCCCGCAGCGGGTGACGACGAGTTCCAGGCCCTGCTGGACATCTGGTTCCCAGAGAAGAAGCCCCTGCCCACGGCCTTCCTGGTGGACACGTCCGAGGAGGCGCTGCTGCTGCCCGACTGGCTGAAGCTGCGCATGATCCGCTCCGAGGTCCCACGGCTGGTGGACGCGGGTATGGCCTGGGCTGGGCTGGGGCGAGGGAGGGGCGGCTCCGCAGAGAGCCTGTCCCAAGCCCTCACCTCAGGAGTGCGAGGGAGGCCCGGCAGGAGCCGTCTGTGGGGACAAGGACCACGCCACCCGGGACCTTAGAGGGGGAAGGGAGGCAGGGCCGCTCCTGGTGCTGGGAGATGTCCCATTGGGCAGTGCAGGCCGTGCACGCGGGAGGCAGCTTGTGGAGTGGTGGCAGCCTGGGCAGGTGGGAGGATGCGCTCTAAGGAGCCTGGACCCCTGGGAGGCTCTGGAGCCACGGGTGGTTCTGGGGAGCCCAGAGGCAAGAGGCAAGAAGCCACGGGGCTGGCCCACAGCCGTGGAGCGAGCGTGGGACCCGGCTGCACCTCGCGCTGCCTTCAGGCGGGAGGACTGGCCCCTGGTGCTGGCTGAGTGAGTGTGGCCCCAGCCCTGCAGGACCTGGAGCCCCAGCAGCTGCTGCTGTTCGTGCAGTCCTTCGGCATCCCCGTGTCCAGCATGAGCAAGCTCCTGCAGCACCTGGACCAGGCGGTGGCCCACGACCCCCAGACCCTGGAGCAGAACATCATGGACAAGAGTAAGGGCCGGTCAGCACCCGGGACCTGGTGGCAGTCTGGGGCTTGGGATCTGAGGGGGCGAGGGGAGGGGGGCTGGAGCTCCGATCAGGAGTAGAGGCTGGGGTTGTCAGGAGAGGCCAGGCCGTCCCTGTCCATCGAGCCAGCCGGGCATCAGCACGCCCTTGGGTGGGGGCCCTGCTCTGTCCATGGTGTTCACTCCAGCTGTTGCTTCACAGATTACATGGCTCACCTGGTGGAGGTGCAGCACGAACGAGGAGCGTCCGGAGGCCAGACGTTCCACTCCCTGCTCACCGCCTCCTTGCCCCCGCGGCGAGGTACCAGCCCAGCCCAGACCCAGGGAAATGGTGCTGCTGGCCGGCGTCTGGGCTCCTGCACGGCCCTCACGCCTGCTCTCCTCTCGGGTGGGGGCCCTGGCGAGGCAGGCCCTGTTCCCGTGGTCCCGGTCGAGACTGGCCGGGGACTTGCAGCCGACACCTCCCTCTTCCTGCAGACAGTGCAGAGGCGCCAAAACCCAAAAGCAGCCCAGAGCCGCCTCCGGGCCAGGGCAGGGTCCGGGCCGTGACTCAGGTGCGGGTCCTCGGCCCCGAGGACGACCTGGCCAGCATGTTCCTGCAGGTGCGGCCACACTGCCGGGCCTCTCAGAGCCTGTGTCCCCGCTGTCCCTCTCCTCCTCCTGCCCCGGGAGGGCTTGACCTGAGACTCCGCTGACCGTCTCTGTGCCTCCATGTCCTCCCCCAGAGCAGCAGGCTCAGAACAGGCCGCTGCTGGGTGGTTGTAAGATGCGTTTGGTGTTGAGAATAGGGCCCAGAGGTGCCGTGGCTCCCACCACCACCCAGCAGCAGTGGCCCGGCCTCTGGCCTGGCTCCAGCGGGCACCTGTCCTCGTGTCCAGACGAGCCTGCATATCACACATGCAGCCCCCCAGGCGTGGCCGTGCATGTGCCTTTGTGTCGTTATTGAGAAGGGATTCGAGCGCGGCATGCTGTGTCCACAGAGCGTAGGCTTTGGCGATGTCCAGCACGTTCAGTGCTGCCGCCTCTGGCTGACTGGAGACCCTGCCCCCTCTCCGCCGCCCCCGCTCAGCTCCTGCGCCCATGCTTTGCCTCTTCCCAACACACGTGCACACGAGCCCCATGTGGTGGTCCTGTGTCCGTGTGTGTCCCTCTACAAGCAGCCATGCTTACCAGGTGCAGTGCCACCTTCTATTTGCACGCTCGCACCCTCCCTGCACCTCCGCCAGCAGAGGCCGGCCCTGTGGATGGAGGGCCCAGGTGGCAGGGTGCTCGCTGTCTCTCACTCCAGAGCTGGGGGCCCCACGCAGGCCCCGGCCCTCCCTGGATGGAGAGCCTTGCAGGGACTGGTCTCTGGCCAAGAAGGGGAGCGTGGTCATGATGGGTGCAGGGTGAGGGCTGAGGGTCCCTGCTGGCCGCGTCTGTGCCAACCACTGCCCTTTCCTCTGCCCAGGTCTTCCCGCTGAGCCCAGGCTCCCGGTGGCAGATCTCTAGCGCCCGCCCTGTGGCCCTGGCGCTGCAGCAGGCCCTGGGCCAGGAGCTGGCACGCGTCCGCCGGGGGAGCCCCGAGGGGACGGGCCTCCCGGTGCGCCTGCTGCAGGCCATGGCCTCGCTGCTGAACGCCCCGCACGGCGGGGCCCTGGCGGTGTCCATGCAGCGGAACCACTTCCTGGCCTGCCCTCTGCTGCGCCTGCTCAGCCAGTACCAGGTGGGCATGCCGCACGGGAGGGCTGGGCTGGGTGGTCACCCTCGCTGGGAAGTGTCCAGCCAGGAGCCGAGGGGTGGTTTCCGCTGAGTGCCTCCCACCTGGACGCACTGATTGGCCAGTCGCCGTGCCTGCTCAGGTTTATGTGCGCGTGTGTTTTACCGTTTGTGTCTCTGCCTGTCACGTTTGTTTAACCTCCCTGAACCACGTGAAGGTAAGCTGCAAACAGCAGGTACCTCGCCCGCGATGGTGTTCAGGTGACGACTGAGGTCCTGGAGCACCTGGGAGCACTGTTGACGGGCTGTGACCATGTCCCTGCCACAGCCTGGGCGGCCTGAGCAGTGCAGCCATGTGCCGTGTCGTCCCACAGCGCTGCGTGTCTCAGGACGCTGGCTTCTCGTCGCTGCTCCTCAAAGTGCTCATGCAGATGCTGCAGTGGCTGGACAGCCCCAGCGTGGAGGCTGGGCCCCTGCAGGCCCAGCTCAAGCTGTTTGCCACCCAGTACTCGGCCCAGCGCAGGATCAGCGACGGTGAGGGGCGGGTGGGGTTGAGCCGTGTGCTGGTCCATGGGGAGCGACGGCCTTGTCAGCACAGACAGCTGTGTGCTCAGGTCTGCGCCCTGGGGGCCTGGTTGGCTCCTGTGGGGAGGCCAGGCCGTGGAGGGGTCGTGTTTGGGGAGGCTCCCAGGGAGGGAAGTGCAGGTGGGCCCCGAGGGGGTTGGCAGTTCGGGGGCTCTCTGGACAGACCAGGCTGACAAGAGGTGAGGGGTAGAGGCCACGCCAGGCCAGGCGGTCACACAGGCTTGTCCCTGCAGTGCGGAGCGGGTTCCTGCACCTGGCGGAGTCCCTGGCCTTCCGTGGGGATATGGAGGTGATCAGCTCCACCGTCCGGGCCCTCGTTGCCACCCTGAGGGCCGGGGAGAAGTGTGGCGTGGAGCCTGAGCTTATTGGCAAAGGTATGTGGGCCTGTGAAGACCTCCCCCCGCCACCCCCACAGAGGCCCCCACCCAGCGCAGTGAGCCAGCCCTGTGGCTTCCTAGCTCACCCTGAGGCAGGTCCCAAGCTGCACCCACTGCTGGCTGGCCTGGGCTGGCACCCCGGCCCCTGTTGGCACAGGATTGGGGACTCACTCTCTGGAGTCAGGTAGTCTGAGGGCCACCGGCTCCATCCCCAGCTGGAGTGACACACACACTGATCGCCTCTGCCTCCCACAGTCCTGCGGGGCCTGATCGAGGTGAGGTCGCCTCACCTGGAGGAGCTGTTGACGGCGCTCTTCTCGGCCGCCTCCGCCCTCCCTGCCTCCAGGCCCGTGGCGGTGGTGAGCTCCCTGCTGCTGCAGGAGGAGGAGGAGCCGCCGGCCGCGGGGCAGCAGGACGCTGCCCGCAGCAGGTGAGCCTGCGCTGCGGGGTGGCAGGTCCGGTGGGCTGCTCCGAGGGCATCGCTGAGCCCCTCTCTCCCTGTAGCCTGGAGGCCGTGCGGCTGGGGCCTTGCTCGGGGCTCCTGGTGGATTGGCTGGAGACGCTGGATCCCGAGGTGATCGGCAGCTGCCCCGACCTGCAGCAGAGGCTGCTGTTCTCCCGGAGCAAGGTGGGCTGCGCGGCGAGGACCGGCACCGGGGCCCTGGCCAGTGGGCATTGCCTCCTGGGGTACTTCGGGGCCCTGCTACCCGCAGAATCTGGGGCCCCGTTTTCATCCACGTTCCCTCAGCACATCACACCAGCCGGCCAGATCTGGTTGCTGGGCACTCAGCTGGGAGGGGTCGGTGCTTGTGGGCCCAGATGCTCACAGAGGGGACTTGGCGGGTGCCGTGGCTGACAGATGGGAGCGAAGCACCGCTGTTGGGGGGACGGGTCCTCTGAGCAGCGGCCTCTGTGCCCGCCTGTCCGTAGAGGGCGCTAGAAAGCAGAAGCGGACCTGGGAGGGGCTGCGAGCACTGTGCTCACTCAGGCTGGGACCTCCTGGTGCGGCTGCGCCCCTTTGGTCAATGTGAGCCGCTCCGGCGCCCGGGGCTGTCCTGGAGCCAACCGCCAGGCCGAGAGCGAGCGGGCCGAGGTTGGTTCTGATGTTCCACTCGTGTGTGTTCCCCGTCTCCGAGGAGTCAGTTCAGCTCAGCACACGTGTCGTCTGCAGAGTTGGCTGCTGGCCGGGTTTGCAGGTGGCCACTGCTGCCTCCTGGGAATGGCCCCTTCCTCTGCTCCTTGGGCAGGGACCACCAGGCTTCCTTCCTCCCCAGGGCAAAGGTCAGCCCGGCCCCCAGGTGCCCTCTTTCCGGCCCTACCTCCTGGCCCTCCTCACGCACCAGTCCAATTGGTCCACGTTGCACCAGTGCATCCGTGTCCTGCTGGGCAAGAACCGGGAGCACAGGTGAGCCCTCACTCCCACCTGCCAGTGCGGCCAGGGGCCCAGCGGGGACGCGGCACGAGACTCAGGCATCTGACCCAGCACCTCCCCTCCTTCCTTCGGGCCTTGCAGCCCTTCTTGCCCAGCCCTGGCTGCACCACTGCCCCAGGCAGGGGGCCCTTCAGTGGGCATTGCCTCCTGGGTACAGAGCACGCTGGCCCAGTGTCCCTGTTGCAGGTGACCATCAGGACAGGCAGCCAGGCCCAGAGCAGCCCCGCTCTCCAGGTCACGCCCACGGCTGTCTTCACACTGCCACGCGGGCACCAAATGACCCTCTGTGGCTGGCAAGTCTGGGGGTAGGCAGGGCCAGTGTGGGGCAGGGAGAGGTCAGGCAGGACGGGCCACCCGTGTCCCCTCACTGCTGATCTGGGTCCTTCCTCAGGAGCCCCTGGGAGTGTTCGTGGCCTAACCTGTCCTCCCAGGGAGCCTGTCTCCTCCGTCTGCCCCCACACCCTGCTTTCCATTCTGAGCTCAGAAACAGACGGGCCTCACGCTCCTGGGGCTCCTCACTCCCCCAGGTTTGACCCTTCGGCCTCCCTGGACTTCCTCTGGGCTTGCATCCATGTGCCTCGGATCTGGCAGGGAAGGGACCAGCGCACCCCTCAGGCAGGTCATGGGGTGCACCCTCCTGCGGGCTGGGGTGACGTGTGTGCGGGCCCATTGGTCCGTCCGGGGCTGGCTGACAGGGTGCCCGTTGCAGAAGCGGCGGGAGGAGCTGGCGCTGCAGGTCCAGGCCCCCGAGCTCCTGGGCCTGGTGGAGCTGATCCTGGCTGAGGCCGAGACCAGGAGCCAGGACGGCGACCTCCTTCAGGCCCGGCTGCCCCTGCTGCTCAGCTGCTGCCGTGGGGACGACGACAGCATCAGGAAGGTGACGGCGCACCTGACCGGCTGCATCCAGCAGTGGGGTGACAGGTGAGGGCGTCCCCGCGCTGATGGGAGCGCCACAGTGTGAGCCGGGCTCGGCTCCGGCAGCAGGAGGTGCCCTGGCCCTCACCCCCCCCGCCCCCTCCGCCCCCAGCCTGCCAGGCCAGCGCTGCCAGGACCTGCTTGTGCAGCTCTACCTGCAGCGGCCAGAGCTCCGCGTGCACGCGCCCGAGGCCCTGCTGCGCAGCATGGGTGCCACCGCCAGCAGCATCTGCAAGGTGAGCGACGCCCTCTCACTTAGGTTTGAAAAGGAAGCAGGAATCCGCTGCGTGGCGGGGTCGTGTCTGTCAGCCCTGTGCCTCCGGCCGCGTGGAGGCGCTCGGATGCGGCTTTTCTCCTTGGAAGTCCGCTGGGTGTGGAGCAGAGACCCGTGTCTTCCTGCGTCCCTGTCCCTCAGTGAGGGACCCCCGGCTCGGGTGTGTGGTGCGGGTGGTGAGGTTTGATGTGTGCCCTGAGATGGCGCACAGCCAGCGAGCGTGCCGTCACCCGGGGTGCCCTCGGCCCCTCCCCTCACCTCTGCTCTCCCCATCACCTTCACGCTCCCCGCGCGTTAGCTGCGCTTTCTGTCGACAGGCTCATGCGTTCTCTGGGTGGGCTCCTGTCACTCCGTGTAGTTCCTCTGAGGCCCACGCGTGCCACAGCTGCACAGGTGGTGGTTTCTTCATGGTTGCGTGGCTTCTGCCATGAGCCAGGCCCACCTGCTTGTTGTCTGCCTCTGGTGGGCCCTGTGGAGCACCTGCCTCCACTTCTCCTGGGGGTGGGCGGGGAGGCGGGGGGGGGGGCGGGCTCTGCACCCGGTCCTGGTGCAGGGAGGAGTTGCTTTCTCCTGACCACTTTCCTCCCGTTTCTAACACTCCATGCACAACGTCGGCTTTCCCCCGCTCGCCAGGCCATTTCGGCAACAGCGAGAGCTTTTGTTCTGTGGAAAGGGGTTGACTCAGTGTGTGTGTGTGAGTTTGTCTGGAAACCTCGGCTGGGGCTTGTCGACCTGCAGAGACGCTGGGGAAGAAAGGCTTCCCTGGTCACTGCTGGCCTGCGGGTCCTGGAGGGCGGGACACGGGACCTTGGCCGCCCGGACCCCACACGCCCCGTGGTGTCCTGGTGCAGCCCCTTCAGGGGCAGTGGGCTCTGGGCGGGCAGTGAGGTGTGCGGGCAGCAGCCAGCCTCTGACCCCTTCCTCCCAGCTGGATGTGCTCACACACCGCTTCATCACCCTCCTCGCCGACACCAGCGACTCCCGGGCGGCCGAGAGCCGCGTGGCCGACGCCAACATGGCCTGTCGGAAGCTGGCGGTGGCTCACCCCCTCCTGCTGCTCAGGTAGGGCCTCCCCACTCCCGATGCCGTTTGAGAGCGGGTCTGGCTGACCGCTGACGCGGGCACGTGCACAGCCTGGCCAAGTGCTGGAGCCCAACAGCTGGGCCTCGGTGGGAGGGCAAGGGCATCCAGACCGGGGCGCTAGCGCGTTGCACCTCCTCACAGATCTGGGACCAGGCTCCGTGGGCCAGACTTCGGATCAGCTGGGCGTTCCAGCCGACCCCGGTGGGGTCTGCCCACATGGCGGGCAAGCGGGCGGGCGGGCGGACCACCCAGCGCGCTTCCTTTTCTCCAGGCACCTGCCCATGATTGCCGCTCTCCTGCACGGCCGCACCCACCTCAACTTCCAGGAGTTCCGGCAGCAGAACCACCTGACCTTCTTCCTGCACGTGCTGGGCGTGCTGGAGCTGCTGCAGCCGCAGGTGTTCCAGAGCGAGCACCAGGGGGCGCTGTGGGACTGCCTGCGCTCCTTCATCCGCCTGCTGCTGGTGGGTGCCGCCCTGCTTGCCGGTGCCCGCGCTCTCCTCAGCCAGCTGCCCCCCCACTCTGACACCACGCCCCATTCAGCTCATCCGCTGTTCCACCGCCCTGGCCAGGCCCTTGGGTGGGGGCTCCTGGGTCCCTGCAGGAGAGCAGAGCCCCTTGGCTGGCCATGGGGACCAGCACGCCTAGGAAGGCCCCCTACTTCCCAGAGGCCTGGGAAACCCCTCGTTTTTCCAAACACAAAGGGGACTCAGGGCTGCCGTCTTCGCACCCGCTGTGCTTCTGCCGAGCCTGTGGCCCTGTGGTCACGGCTCCCTATCTGCACAGAGGTCATGAAGGACAAGGCCCTTTGACCCTCCGGGACCCTCCACCTAATGCCCGGTGGCCAGAGGTGGTGGTGCCCTTGGTGCCCAGGGTCCCTCGTGAGGCTGGGAGGCAGGTGGCTGGGCGGGCGTGTCTGGCTCTGAGCTCTGCATCGCACGGTGGCCCCTTTGCAGAACTACAGGAAGTCCTCGCGCCACCTGGCCCCCTTCCTCAACAAGTTCGTGCAGTTCACCCACAAGTACATCACCTGCAACGCGCCGGCAGCCGCCGCCTTCCTGCAGAAGCACGCGGACGCGCTCCAGTGAGTGTGCGCGTGGCTGTGGGCGGCCCGGGGATCCTGAGGCAGGCAGCGGCCAGGTCACAGACTGCTGCCTCCTGGTGTCGGGGCCCCGCCCGCCCTCCACCTGGAGCCGTGTCCTCACCGTCGCCTGTGCTCTCCCCAGCGACCTGTCCTTCGACAGCAGTGACCTGGTGATGCTCAAGTCCCTCCTGGCGGGGCTGAGCCTGCCCAGCAGGGATGGCCGAGCCGACCACGGCCTGGACGAGGAGGGCGAGGGTGAGTGGCCCCCCCAGCAGCATGCAGCCCTGGCCCCCCCAGCAGCACGCAGCCCTGGACTGGCTCTGGTGTCCCTGGGCGGCGGCCCGTCAGGGGCACGTGCGGGCAGCACTGGGGTGCCGTGGCCCGTGTGACCCCATAGCACCCCGCCACCATGGAAGCTGGCAGGTCCCCCACTGTTCGGTCTTGTCTCCATCTGTGGCCCTCTCGTGTGATGCTGACGCGGCACCCACGGGCAGGGCCAGCGTTGCTCCCACGTCCCCCGCCAGCTGGTGCTGAGTGAGCGAGTGACCACTGAGCCCCAGGCGCTGGCCCTGCAGGGCCGCTCTGCTGCCCCATCGCGGGTGTGGGTGTGGCTCTCGGCAGTCCGTGGAGCCCAGCTCTCGGGTGCCTTTATTGAGCGCCTGCTGTATGCCAGGAGAGCACAGGGAGGGAGCAGCTGGGGACAGGTGCCCCCGTGGCTCCTTGTTTCATATCCTCCTGAGCGCCCGGCCCTGTCATCCTGGGGGCTGCTAGGCAAGGACGACCCCGCTTGTACCCACTGGCTCTGCAGCCTCGGTGTGGTGTTTCCTGATCGTCCCCCGGGCAGCCCTGCGTGGACAGCATTCCGGGGCGACCGTGTGTCTGCAGCCACAGGCCTGGCTTCTGTCTTCCAGACGAGAGCTCGGCGGGCTCCCTGCCGCTGGTCAGCGTCTCCCTCTTCACCCCGCTGACCGCAGCTGAGATGGCCCCCTACACGAAGAGGCTCTCCCGAGGCCAGACCGTCGAGGGTGAGGCTGGGCCGGGCCCAGAGCCTCCCTGCAGGGCACCCACAAGAGCAGCCTTGTCGGCCCGGGAGGGGCTGGGCTGCTGCCTCCTGGGGTGCAGAGGGCACTGGAGGGAGGGCAGCCGGCTCCAGGCAAAGCAGAAGGTTGGGGAGACTCTGCAGTGGCGGGGGGGGGGGGGGGGGGGCGGTACCAGCAAAGGGGAACTAGGGGCCGGCAGCGTCTGCAGGAGAGGAGGCCTGGGAGTGACGGGTGCCTGGGGCTGAGCTGCCGCCTGGCAGGAGGGGTGGGGGTCTGGGGAGCCAGGCACATGTCTCGGGGCTGGAGAGGCTCGGGGAGGTGTGCACCCCGAAAGCTCCCATTGGCCGGTGCCGTGGCTGGGTCGCTGGCCGGTGGACGTGGGAAGCCAGCGGAACGCGGGTGCTTTCCCCCTGGGCCTTACCCAGCGCTGAGGACAGTGCAGAAGGTTCCAGGGGGCGTGGGCTCCCGTGATGGGCACACGGCACCCAGGGAGCCGCCGAGCTAGGCCAGGGCCCTGGGACGCTCCTGACCTCTGTCCCTGCGGGTGGGTGGGACGAGGCACTGCCAGCCGGTCCTGCTGCAGCAGCCCCCTCACGTACTCCCTGACCCAACAGATCTGCTGCAGCAGCCCCCTCACGTACCCCCTGACCCCACAGATCTGCTACAGCAGCCCCCTCACGTGTCCCCTGCCCCCACAGATCTGCTGCAGCAGCCCCCTCACGTGCCCCCTGCTGGCCGGTCCTGCTGCAGCAGCCCCCCTCACGTGCCTCTGCCCCCACAGATCTGCTGGAGGTTCTGGGCGACATAGACGAGATGTCCCGGCGGAGACCCGAGATCCTGGGCTTCTTCTCGGTCAGTGAGCCGGGGCCTCCCGGGGGGCGGACCTGCTGCCCCCACGTCTGCTCCTCCTGGGGTGTTGGAGGCTCATGCTGTGTCCGCTTCCTGAAGCCGGCATGGAGAAGCCCATGTGGGCCCTGGCGGGGAAGCCCTTGGGGGTGGGGGCAGCACGTGTCTGAACCCAGCCCCCAGTGCCCACAATCGAGCATGGACCAAGGCAGGGCCACCGCTCTGCTCGGGGCTGGAACTCGCCGACGGGTCTGAGGTCCCAGAGCTGGCCAGGGGCCGGGAGGGGCTTGGGGAGCGGTTCCCTGCCATCGTCATCTGTGTCAGTGTACCGCTGTCAGGAGGTCGTGATCTTGGGGGCTGAGGGCTTGTGCCTGGACAGCAGGCTGCCCGGTTACACCCACCCCTGCCCCTGTCCTGCAGACCAACCTCCAGCAGCTCATGAGCTCCGAGGAGGAGTCGTGCCGCAGCCTGGCCTTCAGCCTGGCCCTGCGCTCCATCCAGAACAATCCCAGGTGAGCTGCGTGGTTGGGGGGAGTGGGGGACGGGGCCTGGCCGTGGGCTCTAGAGCGGAGTCTGGAGCCCGGGCCGTCTGGGCGGGGAGGGGAGGTGGCCACTGAGCACGTGCCTTCTTAGCATCGCGGCCGACTTCTTGCCCACGTTCATGTACTGCCTGGGCAGCCGGGACTTCGAGGTGGCGCAGACGGCCCTTCGGAACCTGCCGGAGTACACCCTGCTCTGCCAAGGTGCGTGCCAGCCCCGCCCCGCCCCGCCCCACCGCCAGGCGCCTCTGCAGCCCTGTCCCTGTGGCCCACCCGGTCCTGTCTCCGCAGAGCACGCGGCCATGCTATTGCATCGCGCCTTCCTGGTGGGCATGTATGGCCAGGTGGACACGAGTGCCCAGATCTCCGAGGCCCTGCGGATCCTGCACATGGAGGCGGTGATGTGAGCCCGACGCCACCACGCGGCCTGGCCCTCGATGTGTCCCCTGGGCCCCAGGCCAAGCCCAGACCTCCAAGGCCTCAGCCACTGGCCTCCTGGGGGGCGGCGGTGTGCTAACTGCCCGAGGCTGGGCAGGAGCTGCACTCAGTCCATGGCCAGGGCTCTGGCCAGCAGCGTGGGAGGAGGATGGGGGGGGTGGTGGGGGGGTCTGCCTGGCCAGCAGCGCGGGAGGGGGAGGGGGGCGGGGGAGCGGTCTGCCCGGCCAGCAGTGCCTGGCACTTGGCCAGCTGAGTGGAGACTGTCAGCGAGGGGCAGGTTCGAATGAAACTTTCTGACCTCATTGCTGGCTGCTGGGCTTGTCTCCTGAGGGGTCTGGTGTTGAGGGGTGAGGAGCCCCGTCTGTGGCCTGGCCAGCCTGCTCCCAGCGGGGTGGGCTGAGGCCCGGTCCCCGGCTGCACCAGCGTCTCCGGGTCTCCCTTGCCTTCTGTTGTGGGTACTGCGTCCCACCGACCCTTGCCCGCAGCTGCCAGAGGGTCTTCCTGGCACAGAGGCCACCATCCTACCTCCTGCGGGCTCCCAACTAGCCCAGCACTCAGACCCTGTCCCCTCTCAGGGCCTGCCAGGGCTCAGGCGTGGCTCCCAGGTCCACTGGGGGGCGCTGTGGCTAAAGACAGGCCCAGGCCCTTGGAAGCCCTGGGCCGAGTGGGGCGGGGCCGGACTGGTCCTGGCCATGCCTGGGCCCCTGGAGACTGGCCCTGGGGGGACGGGGCAGGGTCTCCTCACCCGGAGCCCCTGGGGAATGCAGGTGCCACCCCAACTGCAGGCGGCTCAGCTCCCTCCTCTCTGGCCCTTCCTCTCCAGGCACCCCTGCTCCCGTCCCCAGAGCCCCTGGCATGTCTGCCCATAGGCCGCTGCCCTCAGCGCCCCTCAGTGCCCACGCCCTCCCTGTTGGCCATGGGCCGCTTCGTCCCGAGCGGGTTGCTTCTCAGCCCTGTGGTGTCACCCGGGGAAGGGCAGGCTCGAGGCATAGCAGGGGCGTGTAGCGGGGGGGCCCTTGTGCTGCCTGGCCCAGGGTGTGTGTGTGTGTGTGTTTGGGGGGGCCCCCTCCCCAACGGGCCCCAAGCCTGGTGCCAGGAACTGCCACGCCTAGAAAGCCCTTTGCGTCATGCACTTGCACAGCTGCCCACACACTCACCTCAGCTTGGGAAACGGCCATTAGGACACTCGGGTGCCCCAAAGGCCACCCCTCCCCCGGGGCCCCTGAGCTACCGGCAAGTGGGTGGTGCGTTTCCGTGTGGGCTGGGGCTGGGTGAGGGGCCCTGGGTGTTGCTCATGGTGCCCTCCCGCCAGCATCAGGGCCCTGTGCCCCCGTGGCCCGACTCCCTCTGCAGCGTGGCAGCAGGGGCGCCTTCACATGGAGAGGGCCCAGGGCGGGCGCGTGCTCAGCTGGGCGGTGAGTGACGACTGGATGGAAGGCCCGAGGAGGCGGGCTGGCAGCACCCGCAGGGCCCACGTGACCGGGCCGAGCGCCGTGGCGTTGAATGTGGCCAGAGAGGCTTGGCCGTGGTGCGAGCTGTGTTCGGTGCACGTGTCCGGTTGGAGCAGGTGGCAGGGCGGTGCTGACCCTCAGCTGGTGCGGTCTCAGGCCACACACGGAGGTGCCCCTCAGGCGGCACCGTCTCTTCGCACGATGACACGGGCCCGAGGAGGCAGGCTGGCGGCCGGGTCTCCCTGCTCTGGGCAGAGCTGAGCTGTGAGTTCTGGGTGCTGAGCCCCAGGCGGCCTCCCCACCAGCCGCATGCGCCCA
This sequence comes from Ia io, assembly GCA_025583905.1. Classification (NCBI taxonomy): domain Eukaryota; kingdom Metazoa; phylum Chordata; class Mammalia; order Chiroptera; family Vespertilionidae; genus Ia; species Ia io. Next base: position 702,913 of record JAJQQW010000006.1, on the reverse strand, counting down.
GCAGGCAGAGCCAAGGTCAACTCTCGCCCAGAACACCGTCCGGACCCCGATCCTGCAGCCTGGCCCGCTGGACCTCCGGGGGCCTGAGGTTGGACCCCACAGGCATGCCCTGGGGACTCCGCACGGCTGTTGAGAGAAGGTGGGGTGTCCAGTGCGTCTTGACGGGTGAGGAGGAGTTTTCTGGGTGAGGCTCCATCAGCCCACAGCTGGGGGCACAGCTTTCGTCAGCCACCACGTGTGGGTAGTGGTCCCACAGCCTTGGGTCCTCACCTGTGCCCTCCTGGTACGGCCTGGCCTGGAGGGGCGTGAGGCTGGTGGGAGCGTGGTGAAGGTGCTGGCACTGACGAAGTGGACAGGGGCTGTGTCTGACCACGCGCCCTGGTCCCGCCCCTGGGCCTCCCCCCTCCCCCCCGCCTGCTCAGTACCAGGAGCTGGAAGCCGGGCCCCTGACAAGGGGCTCCAGCAACAGCGTGAGGATGAATAATGCATTTATAACACGGCGTAGTGGTAGCCAAAAATGATCTATAAATGGGCGGTAAATGTTTTATAATGTTTTTGTAACCCGTTATAAATGATAAATGGCCGACTATAGATGCTGGATCAAATATTTATGACGCGTTGTGTGCGACGTCGGCTGCCTCCGTTCAGGAAAGCCATTAATAATAAAGTGGATGGAGATGTAAAAGTTGCCGACATGCCCAGCAAAGCCATTTATAATGAAATGTAAGAGTCGGTGTTGGAAGCAGCTCGCGAGCCCCCGCGAAGCCCCGGCCGGGCTCTCCTGGAGCCCAGAGAGGAACGGGCCGTGAATTATTTGTGAGAACGGATACCACCCACGGCACGCCCTATAGATGTGCCGTAATATACCCGAGGTGGACGCTGGCACACGTCACTCATGGTGCCTAATTAATTAATGGGAGACCCTTTAAAGGGGTGTCACAGCCTGCAGCTCCCTCCTGCCTGGGGCCATGGGCATGGCGTTGGGCTCTATGGGCAGGGCCTTGGGAATTGAGAGAAGGGACGTCCCTTGGCCGTTCTCCGTCTGCCTCCCACCAGCACAATCCATTGCTAGGGGGCCACAGGGCAGCCCTGGTGCCATCTGCCCTGCACCCCCAGGGAAGAGGGGTCCTCTGTCATCGAGAGGCACTGTGTTCTCTTGGGGTGCTGTCCCAGGTGCAGCTCAGCGCTGGTTTGTGCACATGTATCAGTCAGGGAAGGATGCAAGCTCGCTGCTGTAACAAACAGGCCCAGGTTCAGCAACTGAACTCAGCCCACACGTGTCTCACCCAGAGGCCATCACAGCTGTTCCTGGGCGGCACTGGCCTCCGTCGGGCCCTGCAGTGTCTAGGCTTCTGCGTCTGTGGCCCATCATCTCTAAGTCCTTTGTATCCAGCCAGTGTGGACCCTGGGAGTGGAGAGCCTGGCTCCCCCAATTGGCAAGGGACTCAGCCCCATGGCCCCACCTACCTGCAAGGGAGGCTGGGAAATTGGGTCCAGGCAGAGAGAGAGCCAGTGCGAAGGTCCCAAGGCAGGGGCTTGAGGGCGTCTGCGCAGAGGAGGCGGGTGTCAGGATCGGGGGCTGGAGGGCCCTTGATGACTGCGTGCTGTGTGAGGTGGGGCCATGGGATGGCTCTGAGCAGGTGCACCCGCTCTCATCCGATGTTAAGGATTTTGTGTTGACCACAGACTGCAGGTGCCAGCAGAGCATAGAAGGCACCTGTACAAAGCCAGGCTGACACCGGGAGAGGGGGGGCGGGGGGGTGGCCATGGGGGAGGGGCAGGGGCAGTTTCCTGTGGGACCAGCAGGGAGAGGAGAGGAGGCAAGGAGCCCTGGCGGACCCGTAAGCTGCTGTGGGTGGGATTGGGTCTCCTGAGGGCCAGGAGCTGCTGAGTGCAGGGACCGTGGGCCAGGCTCAGGCCGGGAGGGCAGGGCGGGCGTGGGGAGGGTGAGGCCAGGGAGCGGCAGGAGCGAGAGAGGCTGGACGGTGTGATAAGCGCCTGGACTTTATTCAGAGGCTGTGAGGCTGCAGGGTAGGGCTTGTCCCTCAGCTGCTGGGAGGGAGCCTAGGGGAGGCAGGGTAGTGAGAAGCCAGGAAAATCCCCTGGCAAGTGGCGTGGGGAGACTCGATACAAAGCAGTGTGCAGCCAGCCCGTCGCTCCTGTCCTGCCTGCACCAAGGACAGACCGCACACGGCTCACTCCTCCCCGAGCGAGCGAGCGGGTGAGCCGCTGAGCCAGCCCCTCGGGGGGCCGCAGAGACCCGAGGGAATAAAGCTCGTGGGTAGTCTGTTGAGATCCTCCCCAAGGCTCCCCTAGACGCCCAGCCTTTAAACCCCGGAGAGCCAAGGCCCTGGGGAGGGGGTGGGGTGGAAGAGGGTGTAGGGGGGAAACAACAAAACACGGAGGTCTGGGCACACGCTCCCTCCCGGGAGCACACGGGCCTTCCATCCCCCTCTCCTTCCCCCGCAGGCCTGCACCTCCTAAACTCTAAGGGTCCCCAGGAGGAGCATGGGCTGGGCAGCTCGCCCAGGTTTACCCCGAGCCTGTCACCAAGACCCCTGGCCTCCTGCTGCTGCTGTACCCGGAGCCTTCCTATGTCAGTGTTCCCAGCTTTCACAAACACTTTTTTCCATTGATTTCAGAGGGGGAGAGAGAGAAACATCAATGGTGAGAGAGAATCATTGATTGGTGCCTCCTGCATGCCCCCTACTGGGGGGGAGGGGGTGGCGACGAGCCCATAACCCGGGCATGTGCCCTGGCCAGAACGAATCTGGGACCCTTTAGTCCGCAGGCCGACGCTCTATCCCCTGAGCCAAACCGGCCAGGGCAATAAACACACTTAAAATCACCTGAGCCCTGGCCGGTTTGGCCCAGTGGACGGAGTGTTGACCTGCAGACTGAAAGGTCCCAGGTTCGATTCCGGTCAAGGGCATGTACCTTGGTTGTGGGCACATCCCCAAGTGAGGAGTGTGCAGGAGGCAGCTGATTGATGTTTCTTTCTCATCGATGTTTCTAGCTCTCTCTCCCTCTCCCTTCCTCTCTGTAAAACAATAAAATATATATTTTTTAAAAAATCACCTGGACTCGCCCTCGCTGGTTTGCTCAGTGGATGGAGCGTCCACCTGAAGGTTGAAGGGTCCTGGATTTGGTTCTGGTCAAGGGCATGTGCTTGGATCGCGGGCTTGATTCCCAGTGGGGTGTGCAGGAGGCAACCAATCAATGACTCTCACATCGTTGATGTTTCTCTCTCTTCCTCGCTAAAACAAAAGACTATGAAAATTAAAAAGAAATGACCTGGTCTGGTCTTGTGAAACCTCCCGCGTGAAGTCTAGAACCCACACGCTACCAGCTGGCCCGGGGCAGACCCGCGCATGGCCGGGTCCCCTTTTGGTGACGGGAACTGGCACAGATTCAGGGAGGTGAGGGTGGTTGCATGGGAGGGAGAAGGGGGTGGGCTGGGGGTCCTGGCTTGGGGGCCTGGGGGGGAGCAGGGCTCCCAGAAGGAAGTGCTGTGTGAGGTGCTGGTGGGGACACACCACAGATGCACCCAAGTCACTGTCCCCAGAGCAGCCCACGTGGGGACATCTCACCAGCTTTTCGAGTTCTAACTGCTGCCCTGCGGTCAAGAAACCCGGCTGGTTCCTGTTCTGGGCTGGGCCACCTGCCTGGCCGAACCGGCACGCATTGCCCTTTGTCCTTATGCTGGGAGCCCCCGGCAGGTGTGGGCAGCAGCCACGGCCAGCGAGCATCCCCGGTCACAGGGCCCCCGGTCAGCAACTGCCTGCATACCCCCGAGGCGGGGGTCACCACCTGTGCCCAGGGCCGCACGCACACTTGGGCGGCCGGTGTCCACACCTCAGGGTGAGCTGTAGGGAAGCAGGGGTCTGGCCGGGTCTGGGCTGGAGGACCCAGTTTCTGCCCCTTCGAGTGGGCGGGAACCATGCCGGGCAAGCACCCTCCTTCCTTCCTTCCTGCAGCCTGAGCTAGACAAGCCTGGGGCTGGGCCACCAGGGTGGGGACACCTCACATTTTGGTGTCAGTGTTTCCGGCTGTTGGTCCACGTGGCCACAGGCAGGGTTTCCTGGGAAGAATGTGTAGGGAGCCGCCTGCTAACGGCCCTCGAGAGGTGCTTTCCTGGGCCACTTGAGTCACAGACGTGCAAAGTGTGAACCTGGGAGGCGTCGCCACGACCCAGGAGGGCCTGGTGCCCCAGAAGCAGCCCGAGTGGACAAGCCCCGGAGCGGGAGGCTCCCGGGGGCCCCACACCCCGTCCCAGCCTCAGGAGGAGTGAACCCCGCCTTGCCTGGCACCACTCAGGCTTAAAACCCGGAAGAATACTTATTTTTTTAATCCTCACCTGAGGGTGTGTTTTTACTGATTTTAGAGAGAGGAAGGGAGAACGAGAGAAACTTCCATCAGTTGCCCCCGCCGCCCTCCGCAATACATGCCCCGACCAGGAATCGAACCCGCGACCTTTTAGTGCATGGGCCGATGCTCCAACTGAGCCACCTGGCTAGGGCAGAACCCGGATGGGAAAGTCCTTTCCCCGTGAAACGGCAATGCTGGGTGTTGGGGGGGGTCGGGGGTCGGGGGGTGGGGGCCGAGGGGGGGGCACGTGTTCCCCGGAGACCACAGGCAGGCCAGCCTGGGTCCCTTTCCCAGGCGCGGGGTCCTGGGTCCCCTTCCCAGGCGCGGGGTCCTGGGTCCCTTTCCCAGGCGCGGGGTCCTGGGTCCCTTTCCCAGGCGCGGGGTCCTGGGTCCCTTTCCCAGGCGCGGGGTCCTGGGTCCCTGTCTGTAAGTGGCCATGCCTCACTTCGCCCTGAGGGTGGTGGTGTGGCGGGGCACCGAAAAGAAAGACAACCCCGAAGCCTCCGGGGGAGCAGCGGAGGCCGGCACCCCAGGGCGGGCGCCCCCTTTGCCCTGACTCGCGGCTGCAAGGGGTGGGCGGGGCCCTGGTGGGGGCGGGGTCTTGACCCGGAGGGGGCGGGGCCTGGTGGAAACCCGTCTTCAAGGGGCGGGGCCGAGGTCTGGAAGGGGCGGGCCTGGTCGAGGCCGTAGCCAATGCGGGGCTTGGTGGGTGGGGCGGGGCCCGGCGGGGGCGGGGCGGCCGGGGACTCGGGCTGCACTCTGCCCGCCGGCCGCTGTCCCGCCGGCTGCACGGCCCCCTCCGCGTGCTCCCGGCTCGGGGACCCGGCCCGTCGTCCTCCGCTTCGGGGACCCGGCCCGTCGTCCTCCGCTTCGGGGACCCGGCCCCTCGTCCTCCGCTTCGGGGACCCGGCCCCTCGTCCTCCGCTTCGGGGACCCGGCCCCTCGTCCTCCCGGAGGCGCCGGCCGGCGGCCGCTGCCCGCATGGCGGCCATCAAGGCGCTGCAGCAGTGGTGCCGGCAGCAGTGCGAGGGCTACCGGGACGTGAGCATCACCAACATGACCACGTCGTTCCGCGACGGCCTGGCCTTCTGCGCCATCCTGCACCGCCACCGGCCCGACCTCATGTGAGTGCCCGCGGCCTCAGTTTCCCGCCCGCCGCGGAGCGGGCCAGGGCCGGCACGTCCGGGCCCCGCGGCGGAGCCAGGCGTGACTCAGGCCGCGCTCGGCTCGGGCTCGGGCTCGGGCTCGGGCTCGGGCTCCGGCTCGGGCTCCGGCTCGGGCTCGGGCTCCGGCTCCGGCTCCGGCTCGGGCTCCGGCTCGGGCTCGGGCTCCGGCTCGGGCTCCGGCTCGGGCTCCGGCTCGGGCTCCGGCTCCGGCTCCGCCCTGCGCCGGCCCACCAGCGGGGCTGCCCCTCCCCCGCGGCCCAGGCTCCTGGAGCAGCTGGGGCACCGAGCGGGAGGGGCCCACGCGGAGCAGGAAGCCCGCCCCCCGCCCCGTTGTCAGGCTCTGCACCCTAGGGTGACAAGGGGTGAGCTGGAGGCAGCCCCACTCCTGGGAGCCAGGGGAGGCGGGCAGGGGAGGGGACGGGGTCTTGAAGTGAGGTGCCCCGTCGCTCTGGGGCCCGGCTGGCCAGACAGCTCTGAACTCAGCCCTCCGCAAGCCAAAGCCGCCCGGGAGGCCGCTGGGAAGGCCGGCCGCCTGGAAGGGCCTGGCGTTCCGCACGCTTCCTGCGAAGCCCAGGCTGGAGGGGCGGGCTGGGAAGGGGTGGAGCGCATGTGCAGGCAGCGGGGAGGCAGCCCTCGGGGAAACTGAGGCTGAGGCGAGACACCTGTGCAGGTCACGGAGCAGGTCGGGCAGGCAGGGCTGCAGCTGGGGCCCCTCCCCCGCGCCCTGGTGCCCTCTGTGCTCCCAGGGCCCGGCCTGAGCACCCTGCCTCGGGCCGCTGTCTCCTTCTGAGAAGGAGGTCCCCCGGAACCCCGCTGCCCTCCCCAGGGTCCTCTGCGGGCCTCCTGGGAGTTCCCACGCGGCACTGGGGCGGCAGCCGCTGCTCCCGCCCGGCGAGGGGCTTGTCACCCTGGGAGGCCGAGGCTGTGGGGCAGAATGTGCTTCCACTTGAACCCCGGAAGCTGAGCTTGGCCGGGGTGGGGTGGGGACCGGGAGAGGGCCGGAGGGAGCAGAGGGGGGCAGGGGCGGGCAGGTCCTGACTGAGGCTGGCTGGGGTCCGAGCCCACACAGACCCCCCCAGGCCAGCAGGAGGGTCTGCGCTCAGAGGGAGCTGGTGCCGTTGTCTGGGGGCCCCGCAGCCTCAGCAGCCACACGGATGCAACTGGAGACTTGGGGTCTTTCTGGGCCCCGGGAGCTTCCCAGCTGTGCTGGGGTTGAAGGCCCAGTGCGTGTGCGTGTGTGTGTGTGTGTGTGTGTGTGTGAGCCTGTCCCAACATGCACTGCTGCCTGCGGGTGAGCAGGGGCTCGCACACCTGGGCATGTACAAGAGCTGGCACGGGCCGGAGCTCCGCAGCCGCTTGCCTGGCCGCCGAGTGCCCGCCGTGCTCAGCACTGCGTCTGTGCAGGCGGCCCTGGCCCTGCCTCAGGGAGAGGATTTCAGTCGCAGTGAGCGTGAGTGAAAGAAAGCTCCAGGCAACTCCCGCGAGCGGGGAGGGCAGCAGGGAGGAGGAGGCGCCCTCTGGCCCTCGGCCCGTGACCTGCTGGCTGCTGACTCGGCTGCGGTCCATCTGCCCACTGGACTTTCGGCTCCAGAAGGTGGGGCGTCTGTTTGCTCTGTTCACCGCTGTGTTCCCAGCCCTGGCGTCTGGCCCATGACAGGTGCTCAGTGGATATCGGCACAGCTGGAGGTCTAGAGATAAGGGCTTGCACTTGGGGCTCCGTAGATATGGTAGGAGTTCGGTAGTTGTCTGGAAGCAGGGGCTGTGCAGGTGCGAGTGCAGAGGGCGGAGGGGAGGCCCTGTGACCGGAGGCGGATGTTGGAGTGATGCGGCCACAAGCTGAGGGCGCTGGGAGCCCCCAGGAGCCGGGAGGGACAAGGAGCAGCATCTGCGCCAGCCCCCGGCGGGCACACTGGGCGACGGCTGGCCCCGAGCTGTGGGGATGGGTGTGCGTTGTTCCACGCTGCCCGTGTGTGGTCATTGGTTACGGCAGGACCAGGAAGCAGTGCAGGTTTGTACCTGGTGGGTGTGGCTCCATAGGTGCTGGCTGACGGAGCAGCTGGGGACGGGGGGTGTGCACATGCGTGTGGGCACACGTGTGTCCCATGCCCGAGCCCTTTGTTGTGCCCGTGTCTGTGCCTTGAACACCTCACTTCCACTCTGACCCCTCAGGGCCTCTGGGAAGGTGGAGGCTGGGAGGGCATCTCCCCCGGAAGCAACGGGCTGCCCGCCGGCCCCCAGAGGTGCAGGGAGCGGAGGGGCTGGGAGGACCCGCGGGGAGAGGCCACCCCTCCCGTCCGGTGAGACCCTCTGCAGCCCGAGGGGACATCCTGTCTCCGAGTCCCTTTGTTCCATCCCAGTCCTTCCTGCTACACGGGAGCCGCTTCCTCTGGGGTTGGCGGAAGGAGAGCGGCCGGGAGGAGCCGCAGGCGGGGCCAGCCAGGTGGGGACTCGCCCTACGCTCCCGCTGGTTCTCCCTGCCCCTCCCCCCCCCCCCCCCCCCCCCCCCCCCCCCCCCCCCCCCCCCCCCCCGGGCCCAGGAGCTCATGTGCGGCCGCTCCGGGAAGCCATGCGGCCTGCGTTGGTGGCTCCTCGGGGGCCCTGAGAGGCGTGGGTGAACCTGCTGTTGGGGGACAGGCTTGTGCCCACCCTGCAGCTGTAGGTGGGCCAGGGCCTGAGGTCTGTCTCCCCGTGAGGCCAGGTGAGCAGCCAGCTGAGCCGGTGCCGCCCAGCATGGGCAGCCCAGGGCATAAACCTGGGGCCTGGCCAGGAGGGACTGAGGTTCCCTGGAGGGGGGCCGGTGTGAGTCAGGTGTCCGGTGCCCGGCAGGAGCCCCCCAGCAGCAGGCAGCCCAGGGCTGGCTGAGGAGGGGCTGTCTGTAGCAGCTGTGGACGCCCACCCGAGTGGGGGTCAGGACGTGGCTGCTGGTCGCCGGGCCTCCATATCCCCAGCCGTGGTGGTGACCTGGTCCGTCCCTGCCCGGAGGGGTCAGGGCCCAGGGCCAGGCAGGGCAGCTCCATGACCACGATTCTAGACACGCCTGCTGTTGGGTCAGGAGACTCCCAGGAGCGCCCCCAGAAGCTGAGGCAGCACTGTCCCTCCCTCATGAGGTCAGCAGGAAGTGGCCTGGGGACAGAGGCCTTCTGTCCCCGCCTGAGGGCCTGCTGCCCAGCCTTCCGGCCAGAATCTCCAGGATGGACCAGACCCCCTCCTTGGGGACGGCCCAGGGCCCATTGCCCCTCGAGACCCCCACCCGGGCACCGGAGCAGCCCCAGGACTGACCCCTCTGGCTGGGCCCTCTCTGGGCTGGGGCAGTGATCAGGATTGGTGCCGGCCTGGGGAGGCCTGAGCTGGGCAGTCGCTGAGGCACCTCATTTGCCCACCGTGTACAAGAAGGGGGGCCTTGGACCGGCCTGCCCGGGGCCTCAGGCACCTCGTCCCTCCAGGCCACCCTCTCCCCATGTCCGTCCCAGGGTGTCTGCCTTGGGGTCACTTTCCCTGGAGCCCTGTCTCCACCTCTCTCTGCTGTGTCTCTACCCCCAGCTTTCTGTCCGCCCCTCTGCCCCCTCCCCCCTGCTCCCTTCACGCCAGGATTGACTCCAGATGGGCTGGGGGTGCCTGGAGAAGGCTCGGGAATGGCTTTCCCTTCTGTCTGGCCCCCTCAGCCCCAGCGCCCCCCACATCCCCCTCCCCCCCCAGGGCTGCATGTTGTTCCAGGAAATAAACAGCGTGAGGTCAGCTCGCCAGGAATTTAGAGGGACACAGGCCCCGGAGCCCCCAGGCGCTGGGCCAGGAGGCGGCCCCTCAGCGGCCTGCAGTCCTGGGAGGCAGGCAGGGGTCACGGCCAGGCGAGCCATTGCCAGAGGCCATGCGGACCCAGGGGGCTGTGGGTGGTTCGCTCCTCGGTCACTCATCGGTGTTGAAAGCCTAAGTGGCCCAGCCCAGCGGGCTCAGCGGTTGAGCGTCGACCTAGGAACCAGGAGGTCAGGGTTTGATTCCCAGTCAGGGCACATGCCCGGGTTGTGGGCTTGATCCCCAGTGGGGGGCGTGCAGGAGGCAACCGTCAATCCATGATGGTTCTCTCTCATCATGGATGTTTCTATCTCTATCCCTCTCCCTTCCTCTGAAATCAATAAAAATATATTTTTTGAAAAAGGAAGAGCAAGTGAAGGCCAACAGAACGCTCCCTCAGCAAGCATTTATGGAGCACCAGCTGTATGCGTGGCCTGTCTCCGAGTGCCAGAACCTCGTGGTCCAGCAAGGCCTGGAACGGGGCGGGCCACCTCCCCAAAAGCCAGCCCGGCCTGACCACGCCCCGCGGCCGGCGCTCCGCAGCAGCAGTGATGGGCCTGCCGGTTGGGTGTCGGGGCCGGGGCCCCAGCGATGGGCCTGCCGGTCGGGTGTCGGGGCCGGGGCCTCCTGGGGCCCCGTCCTGGCTGGCGGCGGCCTCTCCCCTGCGCGTCTCCGTCCCAGTTCCCTTTCCGTGAGGACACGGCCGTTGGGATCGGGCCACCCCAGTGACCTCGTTGGTGATTCTCTCTGTAAAGACCCGCCCGCTTGTTAGGAGACAAAACAGGACTTGTTCTCCTGCCTCCGGCCAGGGGGCACCTCGGAGGAGGTCGTGACCCAGGCAGGTCTGCGCGGGGTGGGGGTGGGGGGGACTGAGCTTTCAAAGGGGTGGGTGGGGGCAGGGGCTCCGAGCCCAGACACTGGACGGTGGGGGGAGCCCCTGGGGGGTGTAGGGGACCCTCACTCCGCGGCCCGTGGGCGTGGCCAGGGTAGAGCCAGGTGGACGGTGGGCGTGGGCTGGGCTGCCACGTGCCTCGCCCACCTCCCACCCCTCCGGGCGTCTGTCCACCAGACACACCTGCCCGCGCCCACCCCGCACACAAAGCGCCTCTGTGCCGGTGGTCTGGGCATCTGGAACGCGTTGCCTGTGGGGTGGTCGGGCGGAAAGGGGGGTTTCCGGGAGAGCCGGGCCGGCTGATGGACGGCAGGGCCCCTACGGGGAGGGGGGCAGGCAGCCGCCGCTCGCATCCCCACCCCGCGGCCCGGCCTCCGTTTCCCCGTCTGGCAGCCGGCCGCCCAGAGTCCTGACGGGTCTCGGCTGCCCCTCATCGGAGACCTGCCGGCCGCAGCCCGGCCCCGACTGCCCAGCAGACGCTGGTCCCCCGCGGGGTCACTGCGGCCTGGGAGCGGGGGCTCACCCTGCGGGAGTCAGACCCACGCTCTCCCCGGCTCTCCTTGTGCGAAGCTTCCAGAACAATCAGGTCACACTGAAGCCTCGGGGGTGCCGTTGGCGCCCCACAGACAGCCCCCTGGACAGACAGACAGACAGACCTGTGTGACCAGCCTCCCGGAGCCGCCTGCTGGTCTGGCTGTTGTCTGCTCAGAGCATCCTCTGGGGGCGCCAGGGGCTGTGGTGCCCATGCTGGGCGTGTGCGCGGGGCTACGGGCAGCCTGGCGATGGGACCCTGTGACCGGGACGTCCTGCCCCTGTGGCCAGTGTGTGTGGGGCGGGCTCTCCTGTTCTCAGCCACGAGGACGAGGGTCTGTTCCGGGGGGAGGCTGGGCACCTGGTGGGTGCTTAGTACCACACCCAGCCCGGCCGCCTGGCTCGGTGGTTGAGCATCGACCTAGGAACCAGGAGGTTGTGGTCTGATTCCCGGTCAGGGCACATGCCCCGGTTGTGGGCGCAGTCCCGTGTGGGGCGTGTAGGAGGCGGCTGATCATTGATGTTTCTGTCTCTCCCTTCCTCTTTGAAATCAATGAAAATATGTATTTTAAAAACCATGCCCCACCTGATTGAACCTTAGCTGCCCTGGACGCTGGGCCATGGCCTGGCTTTGGTCTTCTCTGCTGTGTGACCTCGGGCAAGTCACCGAGCCTCTCTGTGCCTCCGTTTCCTCATCCATGAGAGGTGGGCATTGCTAGCATGTGGGGGTGTGAACACCACTGAGTGGGTATTAGGGGAGGTGCCTGGGGATCAAGGTGGGGCGTGGCCAAGTTCTGTCCCTCATTGCATGTCGCTGTCCTGCCCTGGAGCCCCCATGTCCACCTGAGTTCCCATCCCAGGACATACCAAGCCTCTGAGCTGTGCCCTCGGTTCAGGGCTGGGCTTGGCTGTGCCGGCCAGCAGGGCCCAGGCGCCCCAGTGCTGGCTGGCCCTGCCCTCCTGAGGCTGCGGCGACCACATTCCTTCTCCGGAAAACCGCACTCGCGCCTCTGTTTCCCCATTCGGGCAGGCTGTCCTCCAACGCCTCCCAGCCCTGCTTCCCGGGCCTGAGCTGCTTTGCATGTTTACCTTCTAGAAACTTCGACGCTCTCAGGAAGGAGAACGTCTATGAGAACAACCAGCTGGTGAGTCCCCGTTCTGCCCGCACCCTGCCACTCCCGGGCGTGTGGAGGGGGGCTGTCCCTGTCGAGCTGCGTGGCTGTGCCCAGCCCGTGACCCCCGCTCCCCTCTTCCCCTCTGGGAGGATGGGGTGCTGGACCCTCCTCATCCTAGGCAGAGCTGGCCCCGGTGGGTCCTGGGTGGGCCTCGGCTGCTCCTCACCCTGGAACCCCCGCCCGGCCCAGCCTCTCAGCGGAAGCACACGCTGCTTCCGGCCGTGCTGCGAGCTGTGGTCCCAGGTGAGCCTTCCCTGGCCCAGCCAGCAAAGTGGGCTCGTGCCCCAGTGGGCTGGGGACAGAGGACAGAGCCTACCCCTCACCCACAGGCACCCTGTGCCCCACTGGGTGGGCATTGACATCCGGAGCCCACGGGCTGGCTCCCAAGCGCCTTCCGTCCTGCGTGTTCGGGACATGATCCCCATTATGCAGACGGGTAAACTGAGGCCCAGGGAGGACACAGGCCGAGCTGGAACCTTAGGCCCAGACTTCTCTGGGCTCCCAGTGGGGTTCTTGCTTCTGGCACCTCGGGGTGAGCTGGTGGCCCGGCTGCTCCCTGCTGACCGTCCCTCCCCAGGCCTTCCGCGTGGCCGAGGAGCAGCTGGGGATCCCAGCCCTGCTGGAGGCCGAGGACATGGTGGCTCTGAAGGTGCCGGACCGGCTGAGCATCCTAACCTACGTGTCGCAGTATTACAACTACTTCCACGGACGCTCGCCCAGTGAGTGCCCGCGCTGCCCCGGGCGGGCACCCCCTCTGCCCACAGGCGTGGGCAGCTCCCTGGACTCCTCCCAGGGGTCCAGGACCCGTCCTCCCCGCACCCGGCTCAGAGCAGGCTCCCCCCCGCCCCCGACCCCAGGCCTCGGCAGCTTGGCGGACCCCGAGGGCTCCCAGGCCCCGCTCCGATGTCCCCCATTTGGTCTGACGTGGTGGCGGGAGAGGCAGCCCCCCCATTCTGTCCCAGGCTTCGTGCTGCGTGCTCCCCCACATTCCTCGGCCCCGGCCTTAGAAATCCCCGGAATCGCTCTGGGCTCTGGGCTCGGGCCAGCCCCGCCGCCCCGCCTCCCCACCTCCCCGCCTCCCCGCCTCCCATCCCACTTTGTGCAGAAACAGAAAAGTCCCTTCCTGACCCAGCAGGGGCTCCGGGCGGGAGGGGGAGTCCAGGCCCCAGCTGGTGGCGCTGGCTGTTGCTGGGCTGCCTCCCACCCCCGCCCCCATTCCAGGCCCCAGCTGGGCACCCACGTCTCCCAGGGCTCAGGCAGGGGCGGCCCAGATGCTGGGAGCCAGGGTGGGGCTGGGCCGGCCCTGACCCTGCGTCTCCTGCCAGTTGGGGGCATGGCCGGCGTGAAGAGGCCCCCGTCCGAGGCCGAGGAGGAGCCGTCGGGGAAGAAGGCCTCGCCCACGCCCGCCCGGGGGCTGCCGCTGTCCCGGGTCAGCACCAACGCCACTGTCCAGCGGAAGGACGGGGCCGCAGAGGGCCCCCCGCTGAAGGCTGTAAGCGCCAGCGCTGCCCGCCCTCTGGTTCCCCGTTTCCCGCGGGCTCTCCCTTTGGGGGCTGGGAGGCCTGAGTTTGCCCCTGAACCCGTGCCGGGGGGCGGGGGGTCCCAGCCCAGCCTCAGCCACGTTTACCAGGAGCCCACGGGGACTGGCTCCCGAGTTCCTTCCGTCCTGTGTGGTCGGGATAGGGTCCCCATTGTGCAGACGGGTAAACTGAGGCCCAGGGAGGCCCCCGCCGCTGAGCTGAGCTTGAATCTTGAACCCAGACGTATCTGGGCTCCGAGTGGTTTTCACTGCGGCTGCTCCCGCTCCGTGGGTCCAGGAGAGAAAGTGGGTGCGTCCTTCCCTCCAGGGCTGGCCCACCCAGGGAGCTGTGCCCCCCTTTTCAGAGGTGGAGCCTTGAAGGGGCCATACCGTGTGCTCGCGCCCCTCTGTCCCCGGCCCTCACACCGGGCTCCCGGGGGCTGGGCCCGGACATTCGGAGTTGGATTGGATTCCTGTGCCTTGGGGTGGGAACTTTGGGGGTCCCAGCTCCTCAAGAACCCCAAACCAAGCCTCCAGCCGCATCCCCTTGGCCAGGCTGGAGACCCGGAACGTGGCGTCCAGCCGGCCTGGGCATGGGCTGGCTGCTCTGTGGCTCAGCTCTCCGGGCTGTGGTCTTGCGCTGACGCCCTCAGGAGGGAGGCCGGGCAGGGCGAGCTCAGGCTCCGACCGCTGTGCGCCCACCGGCCAGGGCGGCGCGGGGAGCAGCACCTGCGGGGCCTGCGGTCAGCACGTGCACCTCGTGCAGCGACACCTGGCGGACGGGAAGCTGTACCACCGCAGCTGCTTCAGGTGGGGCCTGTGCTGTGCTTTCCGGGGGGGGGGGGGCCCTGTGCTGTGCGGGGGGGGGGGGGGGCCTGTGCGTGCGGGGGGGGGGCCTGCTGGGGGGGGGGGGGGGGGGGCCTGTGCTGTGCGGGGGGGGGGGGGGGGGTGCTGTGCGTGGGGGGGGGGGGCCTGTGCTGGGGGGGGCCTGTGCCTGTGCGTGCGGGGGGGGGGCCTGTGCTGTGCGGGGGGGGGCCTGGGGGGGGGGGCTGTGCTGTGCGGGGGGGGGGGCCTGGGCTGCGGGGGGGGGGGGTGCTGTGCGGGGGGGGGGGCCTGTGCTGTGCGGGGGGGGGGGGGGGGGGGGGGGTGCGTGCGGAGCCGATGGCGATGGCGCGGACACGGCCTGGGCCCCCCTCGCAGCCCCTGGGGGAGCAGCGGGGAGGCGTCTGCTGCGTGGACGCGGGCTGCGGGTCACGTGACGCCAGCGGCCGTCCTCCCGCGCCAGGTGCAAGCGCTGCGCCCCCTCGCTGCGCCCCGGCGCCCTCGTCTGTTCCAGCCCCCGCCCCGCCGCCCCCCCGCGCGCCCCGTGGAGCGGGGCCGGGCCCCCGGGCAGCCAGGCGCCCCCCAGACGGCCCGGGAGGCGCGGAGAGACGCACGGCCCGAGGCGGGGCCGGCGGCCCGGGAGCCCGTGGTGGGCCACGCCCCGGCCGAAGGCTTCACGGGCACCGCCGCTGCCCCTCGGGGCACCCCCTCCCCCCACGCCCCCTGGGGGAGCCCAGCCGGGTCCAGGCCCTCCGGGGGGCCCGTGGGTGGCAGAGCCAGGACGCGTGTGACCAACAGCTCCCCGGCGGGGTGGTCCCCAGCGGCACTCGGCCCCCGTCCCGCTGCGACCCCGAGTGCCCCGGCCCCTCTCCCGGCCACGCAGCCGGGCGGGGCAGCCTCCCCAGGGCCAGCGCCCCCGGCCAAGGGCAGTGCGGGCCCAGCATCTGCGGGCCCAGCGGGAGCCCCGGCCTGGACCCCCGCGGCCTCCAGGGCGCAGCAGGCCCGCGAGAGCTTCCCGCAGGCGCCCGGAGCGCCCAGCACGGGGCCGGCCGGCAGCGCCCCCGCCGCGGCCCACGCGCCCTCCGAGGCCGACCGCAGGGAGCAAGCGCTGAGCTGTCTGCGGAAGGCCCTGCCCGGGCTCGGGGGCGCCCAGGCGCCAGGCAGGTGCGTGGGGAAGGAGGACTGGGGTGCCCGTCTGCCCATGGGACCCCAGAGGCCAGAGGGGGTGGGACGGCTGGGTTCTGTGCCGCCTGGCCGTGTGATGGTGGGCCGCACCCTCCAGCCTCAGCTTCCTCATCTGGGAAATGGGAGAATGAGACAGGGGGAGCCAGAGTGCTTGGTGGGCAGCGGGAGGGGGACACAGCTACCATCAGAGGCTGCCGTCGGCAACGCCCTGGGGGGGGCGGGTACAGAGGCACTGCCCCGAGGTCCTGCTGGGGACCCCTGTTTAACACCCGGGCGTCACCTGTCTGAGCTGCCCATGCCCGTGCCCATGCCTTCTGCACACAACGGAGCAGATGCCATCATGGGGGGGAGAGGAGGGTCGTGCCAGTGTCCTGGGCTGACCCCGCCCCGCCTGGTGTGCGGGCAGCGCTGGGGCCAGGGTGGGAGATCGCGGTGTCGCGGGCCCCTCCTCGGCTCTCGGGGAGGATCCTTCCTGCTCTCCCAGCTTCTGGTGCCCGGGCACCCCTTGGCTTGCGGCTGCCTCTGTCATCACGTCCGTCCCTCTGTGTCTGTGTCTGCTCTTCTGTCTCATAAGGATGTGTCATTGGACTTAGGGCACCTTAATGCAGGATGGCCTCACCCTCACTGATTTCCCTGGCACGGAGCCTGTCCATGCCGGTGGACGGGAATTTTGGGGGACACCATTCAGCTCACTACTCACCTAGCGAGTAAGGAGATGCCACACCTGGCTGGCACACCGCCCACTGCCTCGTGCTGCCCTTGGTCAGCGCGGCCCATGGCTCCCGGGTGGCACGGGACCCGGAGGGCGAGCCAGGAAGGCCCGGGCGGGCCACGGCTCTGCGCAGGTGGGGAGGGAGGGACAGGGTGCGGCCACTCCTCGCACACCACACCTGATGTGTTTGGGGGGCATTTTAACCTCATCGCACACCAGCCTTAAGCAGGAGAGTAAGGTCAGACAATGCCCAGGAGGGTGGGCATTGGAACCAGCCACCCAGGGAGGCTGAGGGGCTTCTGCTGGCATCATGGGAGGGACTCCTGGGTCCACCTGTGCCTGATGCCCGCTCTCGCACCCACAGGCCCGCCCCAGCCACTGCCTCTGCTTCCAACGGCCTTCCCAGAGCCGAAGGGCCACGAGCAGGTCCATCGGCCAAGCTGCCACAGTTGGCATCTCCCCCGACCCTCAGCCCCCCTGAAAGGACTGAGCTGGCAGCCCCCCCAAGCATGGGCACCACCACACGGGCATCCATGTCACCCCAGGCGAGCTCAGCGGCACCCTCAGGGGGCAGCCGGGCAGCTGCTGACTCCAGGCTGAAGCCAGAAGCCCCCCTGGCGAAGGGTAAGAGCCCACAGTGAGGGCACGGGGGCGGGGGTGGTCCCCGCATGGACAGTGGGCAGCCGCGGGCTCACTGGACGCACTTACCTGGTGGGCAGTGGGGCAGGTGAGGCCCCGAGAGGCACACAGCCTGGAGGCCGGGCTGCAGGCCTGTGCCCCCCTCCCAGCAGCGCTCCTTCCTGGGCCCTGGCTGCGGGGGCGCCTGCGGGTTGAATGGCTGCAGGAAGATGGTGGAGCCCAGCCTTTCCCACAGTCTCTCCCCAGAACCCCCCAATGTGGCTCATCTCTCCCCCCGCCAGGCCCAAGTGCTGGCTCCCAGAAGGACCAGGTGGACGGGCCGGCAGCGTGGAGGGGCCACCTGAAGCCCGTGGCAAAGAAGCACCTGGCTGAGAGGTGAGGGGCGAGTGGGCGCGCTGGGGGCTCCTGCGCCTGGACCTGCCCCTGTGCCTGTGGGTTTGTGCTCATGGCCGAGCAGGAGCCCGTGTCCCAGGGTTGCACGGGGCTTGGCACATAGTAGGTGCTCAACAAATGCTCCCGGGTAAAAAACACATCGATCGATCGACACACCCACAGCAGCGATGTGGGCATGTCCCAGCATGGCAACTAGGCAGCCGAAGCCAGCTCTGTCCGAGGGATGGGACATTTCCCACCAGCCCGAGTGGTCACAGCAGCCTGTCCCTGAGTGACAGGGGACAGTTCACACTGGCTCACACCAGCTTGTGATGAGATGGCTCACACCAGCCTGAGTGACAGGGGACGGATCACACCAGCCTGAGAGACAGGGGACTGTTCACACCAGCTTGAATGACAGGGGATGGCTCACACCAGCCTGAGTGACAGGGGATGGCTCACACCAGCTTGAATGACAGGGGTTGGCTCACACCAGCCTGAGTGACAGGGGACGGCTCACACCAGCCTGAGTGACAGGGGATGGCTCACACCAGCCTGAGTGACATGGGGCTGTGTTCCCATCGGAAAATTGAAAAGGCAGGAAGGCAGGTGGCTGGGTGGGTCCATTAGGGGCCCTGGAATCCTCACTCATGTGAACCGGCCTCAGTGGCCGAGGGACAAGAACACTCAGGGGGCCTGACCCCCGAGCACGTGCCCCACCTGGGGGTTGGGGGGGCGCATAGACACACCTGTGCTCTGGGAGGGTCCCAGGAGGCAGGCACGTGGGCCGCGGTGCACCACGCACCACGCACCACACGCAGCCTTCCTCTAGTGGTGTGTGTGCCTCAGGCGTGTCTGGGTGCGGGGGCACCGCCGCTTTCTCTGCTGACCTCCTGCCTTCTGTCCAGGGCCCCGGGGCTGATGGAGCCGCAGGTCCTAGGGAAGCCGAGGGTGGGGGCTGTGCCCCAGAAGGCCCCTGGGAGCTCCGAGGGGGGCGTCTGCATCACCCTGACCCCCGTGCGGCCCGACAGGACACCGGGCCCTGCTGGCCCCCAGCCCAGCCTCTCAGGTAATTCCCAGCAGGAAAACAGGGTCCCAGTGACCTCCCCCACCCCACCCAGGGGACAGGGTCTAGGGGTCACCTCTGGGGGCAGCGACCGGGGCTGGGACTGTGGGCCATGCTCTGGGGAGGGGAGAGGGAGAGGGGTCCTGGTGAGCAGTGGGTGTGTGCACGTGGTGTGTGCATGGGTGAACACACGTGTGCCTGTACGCACATGTGTGTGTGAGTGAGTGTGTTCCCACCTTCAGTCACCCCTGCATGCACGTCTAGCCCCTCTTCCTGTGTGGCCTTGAGCGGCCGCCGGCCCAGGGCTGTGCCGAGGATTCTGCCCTCGCTGCTGACGTGGCTGCCGGCTGCGCCCAGCACTGGGAGCTGTGGGGCCCGGCGGTGGCCCCGCTCGGGGGAGGTGACGGGCCTGCTGGCCCCACGTCAGGTCTGTCTTGTCCACAGCAGCCGCCTCCCCTGTGGAGCCCTCCCTGTCCGGTCGCAGGAAGCTGGTGGTCCCCCCCAGCTTGGACGTTTCTGGCAACTGGCTTCAGCCCAAACCCCCGCAGCAGGAAGCCCTGGTCCAGGGCCAGAGGGACAGACGCCCTCCTCAGGACAAGCCAGGTCAGCCCAGGGCAGGCCGTAGCTGTGGGGGCGTGGGCGAGGGGCAAGGGAGAAGCGGCGCGGGCGAGGGGAGCGGGAGAAGGGGGACTTAAAGGGTGATAGGAGCTCCTCTGGCCTAGAAGGAGGGAAGGCACGCGGGTCCAGCAGGCTGCAGGAGGCCGAGCCATGCGGGTCTTGGGTGGGACGGTTGGGGGAGGGGAGGGGGGCTGGGGGCTGGGGGCCTGGACAGGCCTGAGTCGCAGACCTGGCGACTCGGGAGGGCTGGTCCTGGCAGTGCTGAGGGCGCTGCCCTGCAGGTGGGCGGGGCCAGGGCGGCCCTGGGAAGCCTGGGACAGGGCGGCTGTCTGTGGGCTCTGCCTAGGGGCCTGCTGGGTAGACAAGGAAGCTGTGGGGGGGGGGTGCAGGAGATGTGGGGGACAGAGCTGGGGGGTGAGTTGTTGGGGGTCAGACCCGGGTCCAGGACACTCACCCTGCCCCCCCCCTTCTCTAGGGAGGCCCTTGGGTCCAGCCGATGCCCCCACCTCCCCTGGCAGGACGGTGACCTCCCCCATCAGGGTGAGTAGGCGGTGGGGGCGTGGCCAGGAGCTCAGCCCTGGGCCTGGATGGCCCTCACACCCCTTCCTCCACAGCTGCACCCTGACTACCTGCCCCCCGAGGAGATCCAGAGGCAGGTGCAGCAGATCGAGCGGCAGCTGGATGCGCTGGAGCTCAGGGGCGTGGACCTGGAGAAGCGCCTGCGGGCTGCAGAGGGGGGTGAGCGGCCCGCCCCGCCCTGCCCATCCCTCCCCACCCCGCCCTGCCCATCCCTCCCCGCCCCGCTCTTCCCATCCCTCCCCACCTCTCCCCGCCCCGCTCTTCCCATCCCTCCCCACCTCTCCCCGCCCCGCCCTGCCCATCCCTCCCCACCTCTCCCTGCCCCGCCCCGCCCCGCCCTGCCCTTCCCATCCCTCCCCACCCCACTCTGCCCTTCCTGCCCTGCCCATCCCTCCCCAACCCGCCCTGCCCATCCCTCCCCACCCCGCCCTTCCTGCCCTTCCTGCCCTGCCCATCCCTCCCCACCCCACTCTGCCCTGCCCTTCCTGCCCTGCCCATCCCTCCCCACCCCACTTGCCCTGCTCTTTCTGCCCTGCCCATCCCTCCCTTCCTGCCCTGCCCATCCCTCCCCACCCCGCCCTGCCCCGCCCTTCCTGCCCTGCCCATCCCTCCCCACCCCACTCTGCCCTGCCCTTCCCTCCCTGCCCCACTCTGCCCCGCCCTGCTCTTCCCTCCCTTCCCGCCCCACTCTCCCCCCCCTGCCCTTCCTGTCCCTCCCTCCCCACCCCACCCTGCCCAAAGCCAGCCTATGGGGTCCCCTGGCCTGGGGCTGCCCTCGGGGCCCTGCCCACCCGTGCCAGCCCGGCTCCTCTCCGCAGACGCCACGGAGGACGCGCTCATGGTGGACTGGTTCCGGCTCATCCACGAGAAGCAGCTGCTGCTGCGGCTGGAGTCGGAGCTGATGTACAAGTGAGGGCCCCAGCCTCCTCCTCCCCCTCCTCCTCCCTTTCCTTCTCCTCCTTTTTCTCCTCCTCCCCCTCTCCCTCCTCCTTCTTCTCCTCACACTGTTCCCTGCAGGGCCCAGGACCAGCGCCTGGAGGAGCAGCAGCTGGACATCTTGGGGGAGCTGCGCCAGCTGATGGCCCAACCGGGTGCGTCCCCGCCCTCCACCGGCACCCTGGAGTGCTCTGTGGGGGGGAGTGCTCTGTGGGGGGGAGTGCTGTGTGGGGGGGAGTGCTCTGTCGGGGGGAGTGGGCTGTGGGGGGGGAGTGCAGTGCGGGGGGGAGTGCGCTGCTGGGTGTTATGGGTCCTGTGGCCAAGTGGCTTGGTCCCGACCGTTTCCACATCTCTGTCCACACCTCTCTCTCCCCACCTCTCTGTGCACACCTCTCTCCACACCTCTCTGTGCACACCTCTCTTCACACCTTTCTCCACACTGGGCAACCTGTGAGGCTGGGTGAGGCGGCCACACGGTCCTTCCTCCCTTCCTTCCTTCCTTCCTTCTCCTCCGTCCATCTGTGTTGCCTAGAACTCAACGCGCACACCCTGTCCCAGGTGCCAGGAGACCCCACCCCTCCTGCAGGGGACGCTGGTGCGTGAGGAGTGAGGACACTGTTCTGAGCAGGGGGGGGCGGGTAGGGCTCCGCTGATGGCAGGCTGTCCCTACAGAGGGTCTGAAGTCACCCCAGGACCAGCAACGCGAGCAGGACCTGCTGACTCAGTACGTGAGCACCGTGAACAACCGCAGCGACATCATCGACTTCCTGGATGAGGACCGGCTCAGGTGAGGGGGGCCCAGGTGTGGGGGGGCCCTGGTGAGGTGGACCCAGGTGCAGGTGGGCTCAGGTGAGGGTGGGCTCAGGTACGGGTGGGCTCAGGTACAGGTGGGCCAGGTGTGGGGGGGCCCTGGTGAGGTGGGGCCCAAGTAAGGTGGGGCTCAGGTGAGGTGGGGCCCTGGTGAGGTGGGGCCCAGGTGAGGGTGGGCCCAGGTGAGGTGGCACAGGTGTGGGGGGGCCCAGGTGAGGTGGCACAGGTGTGGGGGGGCCCTGGTGAGGTGGGGCCCAGGTGAGGTGGGGCCCAGGTGAGGTGGGGCCCAGGTGAGGTGGGGCCCAGGTGTGGGGGGCCCTGGTGAGGTGGGGCCCAGGTGGGGGGGCCCAGGTGAGGTGGGGGTGAGGTGGGGCCCAGGTGGGGGGGCCTTGGTGAGGTGGGGCCCAGGTGTGGGGGGGCCCTGGTGAGGTGGGGCCCAGGTGAGGTGGGGCCCAGGTGAGGTGGGGCCCAGGTGTGGGGGGGCCCAGGTGTGGGGGGGCCCAGGTGAGGTGGGCCCAGGTGTGAGGGGGCCCAGGTGAGGTGGGGCCCAGGTGTGGGGGGCCCTGGTGAGGTGGGGCTCAGGTGCAATGGGGAGCACAGGCGTCCCCCAGCAGCCAGGACTGGTCCCTCTGAGCTTAGAGCCTTCGGGATGTGAACGGTGAGACCCACGACATGCGTTCGGAGGGTGAGCCCTCGGGCAGGCCCCCACCGCGGACAAAGCCCCTGCGCCCTGGCCCTCAGGTCAGCCTGGCCACGGGACTGTCTGTAGTGCAGGGACTGCTGTTCGCGACGGCGGCCTCGGGGCGCAGGTGGCCGCCAAGCACCTGCAGTGGCCTGAGGGGGGTGGGTGGGACTTTACGTCTTATTTCAGTTTACTTATCTGTTGACTTACTAGAGGCCCAGTGCACGAAATCCTTGCACTGGTAGGGTCCCTAGGCCCTGGCGATCAGGGCCGATCGGGGCCTTGGTCCGTTCCATGCCACCCCCTGGTGGTCAGTACACGTCATAGTGAGCGATTGAACTCCCGGTCTCCCGGTCAAACTCCCGAGGGGACGCTTTGCATGTTAGCCTTTTATATATATAGAATTTTGTTAATCCTCACCGAGGATGTTTTTCCACGGATTTTCTTCTTTTTAGAGAGAGTGGAAGGGAGGGGGAGAGACGGAGAGAGAAACATCAGTCTGAGAGAGATACAAGGATTCGTTCCTCTTGCACGCCCCACACTGGGCATCGAGCCCACACCCCGGGACCTCCTGATTCACAGGTCGACGCTCAGCCCCTGACCGTGCCGGCCAGGATGTTTGTTTAAATACATGTTATCGCGGGGTCTCCTGGCGCTGCCCACGGGCAACCTCGTGTCGTCCCACAGAGCTTTCCTGTCCCCGTGTCTGGGCAAGCTCCTGTTCTGGCCACAAAGGGTCAGTGGCCAGGTTTGACTCAGATGTGTCACTCTGAGCTTGAGGGGCCCTTGGCCCAGGAAGTCCCTGTGCCCTCCTGTCCCCACGTCACTGATGAGGGTCTGGGACCCAAGAGGGCAGGAACCTGCCCTGGGAGGGTGGGTGGGGGCCCGGTGGGGCTTGCTGGCGGGGGCCCTGGAGCCAGAGGGGCTCTGGGTTCAGGTGTGAGGATGACTAGGAGGCCCGTTCGCATTTCAGGGAGCAGGAGGAGGATGAGATGCTGGAGACCATGATCCAGAGACTGGGTAATGGCGTCTGCACTGGGGGAGGAGCCTGAGGGGGATGGGCCTGAGGGGGAGGGGCCAGGGGAGGAGCCTGGGGTGGGGAGCCTAAGGGGAGGAGTCTAGGGGAGGAGCCCGGGGGAGGAGCCTGAGGGGAGGAGCCCAGGGAGGAGCCTGAGGGGAGGAGTCTGGGGGAGGAGTCTGGGGGGGAGGAGCCCGGGGGAGGAGCCTGAGGGGAGGAGCTTGAGGGGTGGGCGCCTCTGTGGCCCTCAGTGCAGGACGGCAGGCGCACCCTCGGGGGTTCGTTCCTCAGTGGACGGGTCCAGAAGCAGCTGGCCAGGGCGCTGGTGCTCCCGAGGACGGGGTCTGGCTCCTGCAGACGGGGTCTGGCTCCTGCCGGGAACGGAGGACGGGCCCTGGGGCCGGGGCGGAGCTGGGCAGCGTCCTGAGTGCCCCCTCCTCAGACCTGCACAGGAAGAAGCCCAAGTTCCGCTTCTCCAAGATCTGGTCCCCGAAGGGCAGGAGCCGGACCCCCGAGTGAGCCCTGGCTGACTGCAGGGCCCCGGCCCGGGGGCCGGGCGGGCGGGGGACCTGGCCCATCCTTGTGGGGTTCGAGGGGCCTCAATAAAGGAACTGACCACACGATCTGGGCTCCGTCGCCGTTCGCCATGCGCTCCTGGCGGTCTCGGCGAGTGCGGGCCGGGCAGCGCGGGCGGCCCGGGCAGGTGGCCTGTCAGCTGGGACGGGGATGGGGCTGAGCCCTGACAGCCTCAGCAGAGGCCCCGCCGCCTGAGCCTGAGCCTGTGGGGAGGGGGACCCAGGCCTCAGGGCCCCGCCGCTCAGACCCGAGTCCCCGCCCAGCGCTGCCCCTGTGACCCCGGAGAGCGGCTCCCGCCGGCCGGACGCCCCACCCGTGTGCGGGGCCGGGGGTGGCTGTCGCCCTGGCTGCCTCCAGCTGCCTGGGGGCCTGTGGTGGTTCCCACGGCGAAGCACCAACCTCCCTGCCAGGCGGCAGGTAGGTCCCCGTGGGTCCCAGCGGGTCGGAGCCAGCTGATGGTCGGGGAGGGTCTCAGCCGGAATCCCAGGGACTTGAGGTCAGGGTGTGACGGGGGCAGGGTCAGGGCACTGCCCTCTGAACCTCTGGTGGCCGCTGGGGTCGTAGGTCATGCGGGTGTGTCTGGACCAGCGTGACAGTGAGGGGCCTCCTGCTGGCTCTCCTCACAGCGAGAGTCCCCTGGAGGGGGAAGGAAGGTGGGGATGGAAGGAGGCGGGTGCCCTGAGCGGTCAGCAGGCTGGAGGAGCAGAGGCCCTGGGTGAGTGTTAGGAGCACCTGGACGGGGCCCCTGACCCTCCGGCTGAGACCCGCCTCCCGCAGTGTGGCCTGTTCACCACCAGATGGAGGCAGAGGGCCACCAGCAGGGCTGGGAGGTTTACTGAGAAGGAGGGGCTCAGAGAGGCCATGGGACCACCCCGAAGTCACACAGCACCTGGATGCGGCCGGGACTGCAGCCCAGACCCACCTCCCAGGCGGCTGGGGTGCACGTGGGGTCTCTGAGATGGGCACAGAAGGGCTCCAGCCCGTCAGCCGTGGGCAGTGGGGCTGGTCCTGCTGTGGGGGACCCCCTCAGAGGGGTCCCGTCCCGCAGGGCCTGGGAGCTCCTGTCCATCACGGCTGCTCCGAGTCCGGAGCCTCCTGAGTGGGCACAGTGGGTGCGGCAGGGGCGGTCCACTCATGGTCCAGGCCCCAGGCCCTGAGCCTCCTGGCTGTCCTTGCTCCCCACCAGGGCCGGGCCTTGGACCCCACACACCCTCGTCACTGCAGGACAAGCACCAGTCCTGGGGGTCACCGGGGCCACCAGTCCTGTGACATCCTTTCAGCCCCAGGGAGGAGCAGGGGCGCCGTGGGGGCCCCTGGGGTGCAGGGGGGCCGGGCTTCACCACTGCCCACCCCTAACCTGGAGGAGTCAGCCCAGGTCCCACCCACCCTGGGGGCCCCCAACACCTTGCCAGGAGGCCTGGGGGGCCACACCCCACATGAGAGACTGGCTCAGCAGGTTCCTGGGCCACGCGGCTGGGCTCCTGCCTTCGCTGCAGGAGACCTCGCTCAGGCCAGGCCTTCCCCTCCCTGACGTGGCCCGAGACCCAGATTCCAGTGGACGTGGGGGTGGGGGACATAGGGAGGCTGGTCCCTGGGTGTCACCATTCACACTCGTGTCTTGCGGGTCTGGGGCCTGTGGCCTGAGCTGAAGTACACTGAGCAGAGGGACCCCGTGGCCGAGGCCTGGCTGCAGAATTCAGGGGAACTGGGCGGGTCATTGGCTGTAGAAGGAAGGGGGGTCAGGGGACGGAAGGTGGAGGGGCAGCCACGCGGGAAGCAGCCCTTCATGGAAACTGGTGGTGTAAGCAGAGCTCCATCCCTTTGACAAGAGGGGAAACTGAGTCACAAAGGAGTGCCAGGCTCACATGTCAGGAGGGGCGAGCCCTCGTCACATTGGGGGCTCCCCAAGGAAGGGCCTGTGTGACGGGGCCCAGGGTGGGAATCTCTGCCTCTTGCCGCCTGGCAACACCCTCCTTGAGCTGCGGTGGCTCCCACTCACCCTTGAGTCTGGACTCTGATTCCTGGGGCCTCCTGCCTGGGCCTGCCTCCCGGGTTCCCCAGCAGCAGCCTCGCCCGGCAGAGGTGGCAGGTCCTGAGAGCCCGTCTGTCAGTCAGTCAGCTAGTTGTCTCGTCCTGGTCCTCGGTCCTGGTCAGAGTCCTGGACTCTGTGGCCTGAGCCTCCAGGTGCCTGCCGATGACGAGGGTGGAGCCGGAGTTACATTGTTACATTGTTACTGGATGGTGCTGGAGCTAAATTGTTACATTGTTATAGGATGGAACGGGAGCTACATTGTTACATTGTTACAGGATGGAGTGGGGCATTACATTGTTACATTGTTACAGGATGGAGTGGGGAGTTACATTGTTACATTGTTACAGGATGGAGTGGGGAGTTACATTGTTACATTGTTACAGGATGGAGTGGGGAGTTACATTGTTACAGGATGGAGTGGGGAGTTACATTGTTACGGGATGGAGCCGTTACATTGCTAACAGAGATCCCACACACACTTGTCGGCAGCCCGCAGACACTGCAAAGTGCATCGGATGTAATCCAATTGAAATCACAATATCAGGAACATCTCATTTCATCACAAATTGAAATTATATCACATTCCTCTTTTCTTAAATTAAAAAGCTAAAACCTCCTGTTTGCGCTCCCATGTTGGTGTAAAACTCTGATTTTAACACCATCACATTTCCCTGTGGCCGTGTCTGTCCTCATTTGTTTACGGGAGAACTTTCTGGAAAGAGCTGGCTGGTGTGGTGGACCGGGCTCCTCCACAGGCAAGCCCAGGGGGGCTGGGGCAGGGTCCCCCTAATGGGGGAGGGAGCAGTTTAGTGCCGGTGTGTTGATGCATTGACCAGGGGTACCCGGGGCGGCAGCACAGGCTGGAGGGCCAGGCGGGTGCGGGGGCAGCAGAGTTGGCCACGGCACAGGGGGCCCCTGGTAAACTGCAGGTGGCCGTGTGACCTTGAGGCAGGCGTGGACTGCTGGACGGCCTGGGCGCAGGCCTCTGAGCTAGGGCTCAGCCCGTCCCTGGGCGTGGGGCTGTGTCGCGCCCCCTCCCCCACCTCACCTGGCTCCTCCCCAGTCTGCACCCAGGTGCCCCTGACAAGGACAGTCACCCGTGCAGGGTGCCTCCGAGGGCCTCATCTCAACCTGGTCACCGGCCAGACCCTCTCCCAACAAGGTCACGAGCGAGGCTCTGGGTGGACATGAAGTTTGGGGCACCTTTCAGCCACTGCCTGTGGGGCGATTACGCCTCTGTTGTTTGAGCTTTTCCCCGGGTTTCCGACATTTGCAGGTGAAAGCGTCCTACGGAGGAGGTGTGGCGGGACAGGGCCACGTGTGGACTTGCTGGGCAGGAGCCCCGCCTCCCGTGGGGGCAGGATCCTGGGGATGGACTCATGGAATCGGACCGGGGTCTGGGGGCAGCGGGACCTCAGCACCAGGGAACCGGGAGGAAGACGCTCAGGGCGGCCCCGGAGTTGACCACTCACTCCTGTGGCTCTCGGGGGAGAGGCCGGGGGCAGCCACTCTGAAGAAAGTGTGAAGCCCACACCACGCGTGGGGCGCTGCCGGGGGGAGGGGGATGGTTCTCTGCCGACATGGAGGCCCCTGCCGCGGTGAAAAGGCAGAGGAGGGCTTCGCAGGAGGAGACCGAGTTCCGGGTCCCCCCAAACCTCCCTAAGGACAGTGTGGCTCTGGAAGGACACCCCACCTGGGGCCACGGGGGACTCGCGGGGGCACGGCAGCCAGCGTGGGGCTTGAGGGAGACGCCGCCGAGCAGATCTGCAGGCAGGGCAGGGAGACTCCTGGGTCTGGGCCGACATCCTGCTGCTGACACGGAGCCGTCAGCCGATCTAGAAGCTTCTTGCACAGGGAAGACTTGTCTTGAGGAAAACACACCAGGGTTAGGGTTAGGGTTAGGGCTAGGGCTAGGGCTAGGGCTAGGGTTAGGGTTAGGGTTAGGGTTAGGGCTAGGGCTAGGGTTAGGGTTAGTGATAGGGCTAGGGTTAGAGTTAGGGCTAGAATTAGGGTTAGGGTTAGGGATAAGGTTAGGGTTTAGGGTTAGGGATAGGGATAGAGTTAGAAATCGGGATCGGGAGAGGGTTAGGGCTAGGATTAGGGTTAGGGTTAGGGTTAGGCTTAGGGTTAGGGATAGGGATAGAGTTAATGTTTAGGATTAATTGTTAGGGTTAGGGCTTGGGCTAAGATTAGGGTCAGGGATGGTGATAGGGTTAGGGTTAGGGTTAGGGTTTAGGGTTAAGGACTAGGGTTACACCCAAGGGTTAGGGATAGGGACACAAACCCTAGGGTTAACACTAACGTTAGGGATAACACTAGAGTTAACACTAACCGGGATCCTAACGAGGGTTAGGGCTAACACTAGGGTAACCCTAACACTTACGGTTAGGCTAAGGGTTAGGGA
>JAJQQW010000006.1:570022-670022 GCA_025583905.1 Ia io | reverse complement strand
GTGATTGGTTGTCACCTGTGAACCAGATGCCCGGCTTGTGGGCTTGATCCCCAGTAGCATGTGTGCAGGAGGCAGCCAACATCCATGTTTCTTTTTCTCCCTCTCTCTTCCTCTCTAAAAATAAAAAAATATTTTTTAAAAAGTAAAGGGACTTCGGGCTTGATCGTAAGGGATCCTGGGAGCCTTTGCAGGGTGTCAGGCTGGGATGACCTCGTCAATCTGAGATTGGCCTGGTGCAGGGGCGTGGCCTGAAGGGGGCGGAGTCTGACTTGGAGGCGGGGCGGGGCCTGACAGTGGGGCGGGGACTCTGGGCCTCACATCCCGCCTCCGGGGGCCGGAGCGCGGCCGGCAGGTGGCGCTGCGGCGTTTCCGAAGCGGTGCGGGCCTCGAGGCCCCGCTGGGTGCGCGGGGCAGGTCCTCCCTGTGCACAGCAAACACGGGGTGCACACCGGCTCCACGCACACCTAGGTGCAGGCCTGCGTGTCCCTTCCACACGCACACACGGGCGCGGCCCCTGCGCAGCCACGGTCACACTGACCCCTTGCCCAGCCTTACTACCCCAACTCCCTGCTCCTGGCTCCCGGCGCCGCCTCAGCCCTCAGCTCTCCCTGCCCACAGGCCTCTTCCAACCTGCAGGGCACCTGGAGCCTCCCCTCCAGGCTCTGCTGCCCTGGCCGCTGGCTTTCTCTGTTCGGGCACTCAGGCTGGGCACTCAGGAGCTGGGCACTCAGGCTGGGCACTCAGGGGCTGGGCACTCAGGCTGGGCACTCAGGGGCTGGGCACTGAGGGGCTGGGCACTCAGCACTCAGGCTGGGCACTCAGGGGCTGGGCACTCAGGCTGGGCACTCAGGAGCTGGGCACTCAGGCTGGGCAC
Source organism: Ia io (assembly GCA_025583905.1). Taxonomy (NCBI): domain Eukaryota; kingdom Metazoa; phylum Chordata; class Mammalia; order Chiroptera; family Vespertilionidae; genus Ia; species Ia io. The sequence goes on along the minus strand of JAJQQW010000006.1, from coordinate 669,148 downwards.
TCAGGGGCTGGGCACTCAGGTGCTGGGCACTCAGGTGCTGCTGGGCACTCAGGGGCTGGGCACTCAGGGGCTGGGCACTCAGGAGCTGGGCACTCAGGCTGGGCACTCAGGCTGGGCACTCAGGAGCTGGGCACTCAGGAGCTGGGCACTGAGGGGCTGGGCACTCAGGGGCTGGGCACTCAGGGGCTGGGCACTCAGGCTGGGCACTCAGGAGCTGGGCACTCAGGAGCTGGGCACTCAGGCTGGGCACTCAGGAGCTGGGCACTCAGGCTGGGCACTCAGGGGCTGGGCACTCAGGGGCTGGGCACTCAGGAGCTGGGCACTCAGGGGCTGGGCACTCAGGCTGGGCACTCAGGAGCTGGGCACTCAGGGGCTGGGCACTCAGGGGCTGGGCACTCAGGGGCTGGGCACTCAGGGGCTGGGCACTCAGGCTGGGCACTCAGGAGCTGGGCACTCAGGCTGGGCACTCAGGGGCTGGGCACTCAGGGGCTGGGCACTCAGGGGCTGGGCACTCAGGCTGGGCACTCAGGGGCTGGGCACTCAGGGGCTGGGCACTCAGGAGCTGGGCACTCAGGCCGGGCACTGAGGGGCTAGGCACTCAGGTGCTGGGCACTCAGGGGCTGGGCACTCAGGCTGGGCACTCAGGGGCTGGGCACTCAGGGGCTGGGCACTCAGGCTGGGCACTCAGGGGCTGGGCACTCAGGCTGGGCACTCAGGGGCTGGGCACTCAGGCTGGGCACTCAGGATGGGCACTCAGGGGCTGGGCACTCAGGCTGGGCACTCAGGCTGGGCACTCAGGGGCTGGGCACTCAGGCTGGGCACTCAGGGGCTGGGCACTCAGGCTGGGCACTCAGGAGCTGGGCACTCAGGAGCTGGGCACTCAGGGCTGGGCACTCAGGGGCTGGGCACTCAGGGGCTGGGCACTCAGGGGCTGGGCACTCAGGCTGGGCACTCAGGGGCTGGGCACTCAGGGGCTGGGCACTCAGGAGCTGGGCACTCAGGAGCTGGGCACTCAGGAGCTGGGCACTCAGGCTGGGCACTCAGGGGCTGGGCACTCAGGCTGGGCACTCAGGGGCTGGGCACTCAGGCTGGGCACTCAGGGGCTGGGCACTGAGGGGCTGGGCACTGAGGGGCTGGGCACTCAGGGCTGGGCACTCAGGCTGGGCACTCAGGTGCTGGGCACTCAGGGGCTGGGCACTCAGGGGCTGGGCACTCAGGCTGGGCACTCAGGGGCTGGGCACTCAGGCTGGGCACTCAGGGGCTGGCACTCAGGCTGGGCACTCAGGGCTGGGCACTCAGGCTGGGCACTCAGGCTGGGCAGGGGCTGCGGCACTCACTGTCACCAGGTGGGCACTCAGGCTGGGCACTCAGGTGCTGGGCACTCACACACACACACACACACACACACACACACACACACACACACACACACACACACGGCGGGGGCCCCGAGGTGCTGGAGACTCCGGGGCCCGGGCACTCAGGCTGGGCCTGGGTGGGGCTCAGGGGCTGGGCTCCCAGGGGCAGGGTGCAGCCTCCTCCCAAAGCTCACAGCGCGCCCGGGGGTGGTGGAAGAGCCACCCTCAGACGGAAGGACACGTTTGCTGGCGGGCAAGCCTCTGAGCCCCTCGGGGCTCACGATGGACACTGTCCCCAGGTGCACACGCTGAGCACCGCCCCAACACACACACACACACACACACACACACACACACACACACACACGGGCCTGGCCTGGGGCAGTTCCCCGTCTGTCCAGGAGGAATGGCCTTTTGCCTGGGCCTGGCCTCTGGGTGGACTGCAGGCTGCGCCTGTCCTTCCAGGTGGGGCTGCCGCTCCGCCTGCACACACGCCGGCTCCCAGGGCAGAGGCCTCAGCTTCCCCACCTGCGCAATGGGCGATGCCTGGCTCCCAGGGCACTTGCAGGGAGGCCCAGACCAAGGAGGCGCTCGCCCAGGGAAGCCTCGCTGGTGCGTGTGTACACGTATGCATGCGTGTGCATGGACATGTGTGTACATACGGAGGCACATACAGAGAATGGCTGCTATGATCCACGCCACAGCGATGTGGCCGCCACGCACAGAGGCAGCCGGGGCGGGGGGAGGGGGGAGGCCGCGCCCCTGCAGGGACAGCCGGTAGGTCGCCTGCGCCCTCCCGGAGCACAGTGATCCGCGCAGGTCGGCAGCTCGCATCGCCTGCTCCGCGGACATGTTCGAACACCCGGTGCGCAGAGAACACGCGTAATTAGATCCGCAGAACCCTGACGCGCAAACAAAGGATATTGCTACCCGCGGCCCGGCTGCACCTGCGGTTACAGACGAGAACGTTCTGGGTGCAGAAAGGCTGTGCGTGCGGCAGGGGCAGGGCACGTGACAGGCTGCCTGGGCAGTGGGAGCGGGACAGGGGAGCAAGGGCGGGGAGTAGATGCTGAGGGCGGGGCCAGGCGATGGGCGGGGCCAGGCGATGGGCGGGGCCTGCCAGGGGCTGGGCCTGACGATGGGCGGGGCCTGCTTGGTGGCGGGGCCTGTCCATGGGAGGGGCCTGGCGATGGGCGGGGCCTTCTGGGGACGTGGGCCAGGCGATGGGCGGGGCCAGGCGATGGGCGGGGCCTGCCAGGGGCTGGGCCTGACGATGGGCGGGGCCTGCTTGGTGGCGGGGCCTGTCCATGGGAGGGGCCTGGGGCCTTCTGGGGACGGGGCCAGGCGGGGCGGGGCCTGGCGATGGGCGGGGCCTGCCAGGGGCTGGGCCTGACGATGGGCGGGGCCTGCTGGGTGGCGGGGCCTGTCCATGGGAGGGGCCTGGCGATGGGCGGGGCCTTCTGGTGGCGGGGCCTGGCGATGGGAGGGGCCTGTCTGGGGCGGGGCCTGGCGATGGGAGGGGCCTGTCAGGGGGCGGGGCCTGTGTGGGGCGGGGCCTGTCTGGAGAGGGACCTGTCAGTGGGTGGGGCCTGTCTGGGGGCGGGGCCTGGCGATGGGAGGGGCCTGCTTGGGGCGGGGCCTGTCAGTGGGCGGGGCCTGCCTGAGGGCGGGCAGAGCCACAGGCCAGGGGCTGTTGCTGTGGCCTCTGGTCCACACCGATGTTGTTGGTGTCGCCCCATGGGGTCTCCCATCTGCTCTGTGCCGTCACTCCAAGCGGGTTTCGGCTCAGGGCTCCGAGCACTGGGGTGTATTTCTTCTTTCTCTTTTTATATGTTGTTGCTTTTGTTGCTTAAAACGTAAAACACAATAGCTTCACTGAGAGAGAATTCTCGCCCCTGCGGGCTGACTTGTATTCCCCGAAGCTGCGCTGAAGGCCCACCATCGTCCTGTGAATGTGACCTTCTTTGGAAATAGGGTCTTTAAGGAGAAATCAGCTAAGACGGGGTCCTGGGGTGGCCCTGACCCAGGACTGGGGTCCTTCTGAGAAGGGGAGGGGCCGTGTGTGAGGAGAGGCGGGTGCACGGCCGGCGCCCAGAGCCCATCAGGCGAGCAAGGGGCTCCCGCCGAGTTGGCCCCGTGACACCCCGCTCTCACACTCTGGCCTCCCAAACGGACACATGAATCCTGCGGCTTCGGGTCACCTGGTCTGTGGCACTTTGTTCAGCGGCTGCAGGAAACCCCTACAACAGGGGTACCAGGCCCCTCTAGAGCGCCCCTGGGGCCCTGCTCACCTGCAGGACTGACCTCCCAGGGCCGCCGAGTCCCAGAGACAGAAAACCCTCGCCCAGGATCACACCTTCAGGTGCAAACCCCCAGCCCAGAGCCCCCCCAACCCCATGGGTCCCACACTGTGGCCTCTGGCCCTGCCCTCGCCACCCAGGCCCGGGTACCAGACAGCTAGGGACAGATGTGCGCCCAGAAGCTGCTGGAATGACCCAAGCAGCCAGCCCTGCGCCTGCCACCTGCCTCCCGTGCCCATGGGAACCACGCCAGAGGCTCTTGTCCACGCTGCCCCCCCTCTGCCCCGGGCCAGCCTCTGGTTTCCAGGACTGAGTATAACAGTGTCTTCCTTCACGACACTCAGCTCCCAAAGCGAATGAGAACAAACCCGCACCCCCAAGACCCCGCCCGGTACAGCCCGGTACAGCAGAGGACATGTAGGAGGCCGGAGCGGGCCCCAGCAGGACCCTCCACAGGCCGGCTCCCCAGGCATCATCTCCTTTAGACCTCACGCCAGCGCTTCCAGTCAGAGGCTGTCACAGATGAGAAAAAGAAGGCTCAGAGCGGTTAGGCAACTTGCTCCAGGTCACACAGCAAACCAATGGTGCAGGGAGGGTTGTACAGAGCGGGACCCCATGGTGGACCGATTCCAAAGGCCCGGACCCCCATGGGTGAGGTGGCCTGGGTGGTCCAAAGGCCTCCCTCCTCCCAGGAGGTTTTTAAAAAATATTTTTATTGATTTTAGAGAAGGGAGAGGGAGAGAGAGAAACATCAATGATGAGAGAACCATGGATCGGCTGCCTCCTGGAGGCCCCACACTGGGGATGGAGCCCACAACCCGGGCATGTGCCCCGACCTGGAATTGAACCATGACCTCCAGGTTCACAGGTCAATGCTCAACCCTTGAGCCACGCGGGCCGGGGTCCCAGGATGTTTCGATATCAGGGGCTCAGAAACCCCTGGCAGGGAGAGGCAGCCCTGTGATCGGGGAGAAACAGCTGTTTAACAGAAACAGACTCCGATGGATTCCATTACGTGTGATTTGTATAATGGCGGCCCACGTTCCCATCAGAAAATAATAATAATAATAGTCGCAAGACGTTCCTCCCAGGGCCCCAGAGACAAATTAAAATAATTCGAGTGAGTTCCTAATTGGCGTGGGCTGCGGGGGCCGGCGGCCTTCAGGTGTGTCCACGCCCGGCTCCCCGCCGTCCACGCGCCCGCACCTGCCGCGTGTGCCTGTGGGTTCACAAGGGGCGGGCTCTCCCTTCCACGCTGGCCTCCAGCTCCGGTTGGGCCAGGGTGGCGGCCAGGACCAGCTCCGGTTGGTGAATGTGTGGGGGCCGCGTGGTGGCCCTCCCGCACCGGCCGCCCGGTGGCCCCGGGACGCCCCTGCTCAGAGTGGAAGGCTCACGGAGAGCGCCTGGCTGAGCCAAGCCCCCTTCTCCTGCGGGGACAGCACCAGCACCACGCCCACGGCGGCAGCGCATCTGGGAGCTGAGTGGGCCTGCAGGACCCCGCCTCGCTCCCCGTCCCCCTGGTCCTGGAGACCCCGAGAAGCACAGCTGTCACCCCCACTTGCAGGTGGAGGACTGGCTCGAGCATTCAGGGCGGGTGGGGGCAGGTCCCCGGAACCCCAGGCTGGGGGTCTGGTCAGCAGCCCCCCACACCCTCGGGTTCTGTGGTCCATGTGCCCCCAGCAGCCGGGTGCTGGGCCGGGGCTCTGGTTGGCGAGGGGCCAGGCCTCTTAGGGTCCCACCAGCCTCTGAGGGCCCCTCAGGCAGCTCCTAGCTTTCCGGTTGCAGACAACCCTCCCGGGCCCCTGCCGCACCCGTTAATCCGGGTCCTGCCCAGGTGCTCAGGGTCCCTGGGCCGCGATTGCACACTAGCGCCCGGGCCACAGGCTGCAGTCCTCCGGGCACAGCACACACGAGCCGGTGCCCGGGCCGGCGTGGTGCCCACCCCGGGGGGCACGGCCGGCGGTGCCCACCCCGAGGGGCACGGCCGGCGGTGCCCACCCCGAGGGGCACGGCCGGTGGTGCCCACCCCGAGGGGCACGGCCGGTGGTGCCCACCCCGAGGGGCACGGCCGGCGTGGTGCCCACCCCGAGGGGCACGGCCGGCGGTGCCCACCCCGAGGGGCACGGCCGGCGGTGCCCACCCCGAGGGGCACGGCGTCGGGGAGTTACGGGGCGGCACTGCTTGGCTTCCCGTTTGGACCTGAAGGACATGGATCTACTTTAAATGAATCAATAAACAAACAAATGGACCGATGAGCATGTTGTGATGGAAAAACACCGGGAGACCCGAGGGCGGCAGGGGGGGGCGGGCACCAAGCCCATCAGCTCCTAACGGCGGCTCCCGGCTCTCCCGGCTCCGGGCACCGCCTGGGGGCGGCGCCGCCCGTTTACAGACGGGCCGGTGCCCGGGCTCCTGCCACTCCTGGACCCGGACCCACCCGCGAGGCCGCGCCCACCGCGCTCCCTCCTCCGGGGCTGGGCCCCGCCTGGCCCGCCCCCTCCCGGCGCCCGCCCGCTCCGTCTCCGCCTCCATTTCCGCCAACCACGTGCGAGGGCGGGGCCGACCGGCTGGACAATTAGCTTTTTACTCGCAACTCAGGTTCCGATGCAAACAGTAAACAACTCAGCCCCCCGCCCCTCCTCTTCCCCCATCACCCCTCCCCCATCACCCCTCCCCCATCCCCACAAGAACATTCCCTCCCCCCTTCCCCCCTCCCCCCATCACCCCCCTCCCCCCTCCCCCTCCCCCTCCCCCCCTCCCCCCCCCCCCTCCCTCCATCCCCCTCCTCCTATCCCCCCCCCTCCCCTCCCCTCCCTCCCCCCCCCCTCCCCCCATCCCCCCCCCCTCCCCATCCCCCTCCCCCTCCCCCATCCCCCCCCCCCTCCCTCCCCCCCCCTCCCTCCTATCACCCCTCCCCCCCCCCCTCCCCCCCCCCCCTCCCCTCCCCCCCCCCCCCCTCCATCCCCCCCTCCCTCCTATCACCCCTCCCCTCCCCTCCCCCCCCCCCCTCACCCCCCCCCCCCCCCCCCCCCCCTCCCCCCCCTCCCCCCCCCCCCCCCCCCCTCCCCCTCCCCCACCCCCCCCCCCCCCCCCCCCCCCCCCCCCCCCCTCCCCTCCCCCCCCCCCCCCCCTCCCCCCCCCCTCCCCCCCTCCCCTCCCCCCCCCCCCCCCCCCCCCATCCCCCCTCCCCTCCCCCATCCCCCCCCCCCCCATCCCCCCCCTCCCCCTCCCCTCCCCCCATCCCCCTCCCCTCCCCCCTCGGGGAGCCCCCTGCCGGGCCGGCCCAGCCGCCACCCCGCCCGCCCCGCGGGCGTGGAGCCGGGGGGGCCTGGGGACGTGACGCGGAGCTGCGCTTTGGGGGGACGGGCGCCCCAGCCCCAGGCCGACTTGTAATTAGGCCGTTACCGTTACCGGTTCTTGGCGCGCTCGGGGGACGCGCCGAGAGGCGGCGTGTGCGGCTCGGAGCCATTTAGAGGAACTGGAGCTAACGCTGCTGTCTGCGCCTATTACCGCGTTAATTTAATTTGGGTTGCTTTTAGCTCATTAACACATCTAATTAATTCGTTGACATCACTATTAAGATGTCTCTCTGAAATTGGCGTCTCCAGATAATCAGGATGGAGAGGCTGACACGCCGGGCGCGGGGCTGCCTGGGAACGGGGGGGGGGGGGGGCCCAGGATTCTCCGGCGGAACCGCCCGGTTTGCCGAGGAGCGAGGGGCGGAGCCCAGACAAAGGAAGGCGGAGCCCGCGAGCTCGCGCGCCGGGCGGGGTCTTAGACGTCGGGCTGGTTACGGAAGGCCCGCGCCCCGCGAGGCCCTGGGCCGGGCACCCCCTGGGCCGGGCACCCCCTGGGCCGGGCACGCCGCTGGGCCGGGCACCCCCTGGGCCGGGCACCCCCTGGGCCGGACACCCCCTGGGCCGGGCACCCCCTGGGCCGGGCACCCCCTGGGCCGGGACAGGCCCCTGGGCCGGGCACCGCCTGGGCCGGGCACCCCCTGGGCCGGGCACCCCCTGGGCCGGGCACCCCCTGGGCCGGGACACGCCGCTGGGCCGGGACACGCCCTGGGCCGGGCACCCCCTGGGCCGGGCACGCCGCTGGGCCGGGACACGCCCCTGGGCCGGGCACCCCCTGGGCCGGGCACCTCGCTGGGCCGGGCACCCCCTGGGCCGGGCACCGCCGCTGGGCCGGGCACCCCCTGGGCCGGGCACCCCCTGGGCCGGGCACGCCGCTGGGCCGGGCACCCCCTGGGCCGGACACGCCCCTGGGCCGGGCACCCCCTGGGCCGGACACGCCGCTGGGCCGGGCACCCCCTGGGCCGGACACGCCGCTGGGCCGGGCACCCCCTGGGCCAGGCACGCCGCTGGGCCGGACACGCCGCTGGGCCGGGCACCCCCTGGGCCGGGCACGCCGCTGGGCCGGACACGCCCCTGGGCCGGGCACCCCCTGGGCCGGGCACCCCCTGGGCCGGGCACCCCCTGGGCCGGGCACCCCCTGGGCCAGGGTCAGGGTCCGCTTGGGCAGAGGCGCCGGCGCCTGGGGAGGAGCGGGGCAGGCATCCTGCCACTGGGGGTCGGGGCGGAGGGGAGGGCTTGGTGTGACCCCTGGGTGAGCAGATGGGAAGCTGAGGCCCAGGGCTGGGCAGTGGCTCTGGAGGTCCCAGGGGAATTGAGGGACATTTAGCAGGGACAGTGCATGCTGGGGAGGGCATGCTGGGGAGCAGCCACATCCAGGGTGACCCGCAGGCGGTCCAGGGGGCCCCACAGGCCACACTCACACCCCTCTGTCTCCTGGAGGCCCCATTAGCTGGGGCCCATTGATCCTCCAAGGTTTGGAGGATGGGGGCCTGTGGGGGAGCAGGGACTGCAATGTGGGGGTGTGGCCAGCAGGTGCTGAATGCGGTATTTTCCAGGGCAGCCCCCAAGTCTCCCCTTCCAGTCTTGCCCCTCCCTTCGGGAATGTCCTCCCTTTCTCATCGTGGGCAGAGCAAACCTATCTGTGCTTCAAAGAGTGGTCCCAGATGGGCCTCTTCCAAGAAGACCTCCTGGATTTCCCCTTAGACTCTGTCGGACAGCAGGTGCCCATGGCCATCTCTTCCTCATACTTAGCAAAGTGACAACTTGTTTGGCTCCTTAAGAGTAAACTCCGAGCCCAACATGTGGCTCAGTGTTTGATGTCAATCCCAAGAGGTCGCTGGTTCAATTCCTGGTCAGGCCACATGCCCGGGCTGGGGGCTAGATCCCTGGTGGGCGTGCAGGAGGCAGCCGATCAATGTTTCTCCTCTCATCAATGTTTCTATCTCTCTCTCCCTCTCCCTTCCTCTCTCTGTAAAAACAAAAAAATCTTAAAAAAATATTTTTAAAAAAGAGCAAATTCAAAGGCTCAGCCCAAATCCACTAAAGCAGTGGTTCTCCACCTCCCAGACGCCGCAACCCTTTATACAGCTCCTCATATGGTGGTGAATATCTGTGTTTTCCGATGGTCTTAGGCGACCCCTGTGAAAGGGGTCGCTACCCACAGGTTGAGAACCGCTGTCAGGGGTCGCCTAAGACCATCGGAAAACACAGATATTTACATAACGATTCATAACAGGAGCAAAATTACAGTTATGGCGTAGCAACGAAAATAATTTTATGGTTGGGGGTCACCACAACACGAGGAACTGTATTAAAGGGTCTTGGCATTAGGAAGGTTGAGAACCACTGCTCTAGACCAAACATCTATCTATTCATTCATTCATTCATTCATTCAACAAACATTTACTAAGCTCCTACTGCGTGCAAGCCCCTGTGTCAAGTGCTGGGACGCAGAGCAGTGCTCAGCTTCTTGGGAAGACCTCACACTGCCTGGCCCTTTGTTTAGGGGACGCTAAGAGGACGCCCACATGACCTGGGTCACGAGGGGGGCTCCTCCTCTCTGGGAGCTGCTGCAGGGAAGCCTTCATGGAGGCCACTCCTGAGCTGGGCTTCGAAGGATGAAGAGAAGTTTGTCGTCACGGCGAAGTGTGTGAGCAGCGCCCAGCCGGTGCTGGCTGGTGCTGGCCGGCCTGTGGGAACTGTGGGCGCCCCTGGGGCTGAGGTGCCGCCCGCAGGTGGGGGTGAGGGCGCGTGGTGACATGCAGCTGGCTGCAGGCCCAGGTGCCAGGCAGGCCGCCCACGGAGGACACCTGCCACGCCCCTACTTCCGCGTGAGGTCACTTTGCCAGGGGCAAGGACTTGAATCCAGGGAGGGCCACATCCAGCCCACACTGCCCGGGAGCACAGGGTCCTGCTTCTGTTACGATGACTTGACACCACATACCCTGGACCAGAAGGTCAAACGGCTGCTCCAAAGTGAGTCCCGGGTGCCCCCTGGCAGCCTGGTCCTCTCCCAGCGCCCCTGCCCGGCCCGCCGCTCCCAGGGCTGCCCCTTGCCCCTGTGCAGTCCCACCATCTGCCCCGGCTCCTGAGCATCCCGATCTGCCGCTTCCTCCTGGTCCCATGGGTGGCTGCAATGCTGGGTGACCGGGTCCGCCCTCAGGGCCTCAGGTATCAGATGCAACGACGCACCCCGCAGCTCAGGGCGCCGAACAGCAGCCGCTTACTCTGCCCAGAGGGGTGCTCTGAGGGGTGGGAGGGTGCCTCTGTGTTGGGCAGCTTGTCCGCACGGCCGTGGGCGGGTTCCACGTGGCCTTGCCAGGGCGGCGGGGCGACTGGGTTCCTACAGCAAGAATCGCGGGGGAACGTGACCGGCCCTTGGGAGGGAGTCACTTCTTCGGCCGTGGGGGTCCCCGAGGGCGGCCAGTCCAGGGCAGGGACGTGGGCGCTGCTTCTCCTGAGGAAGGTTCTGGCCGAGCGTGTGGGACGCAGCTGTCCGTGGCGGCGCCTTCCTGCTCCGGGAAGAAGGAGACACACGTGTGGGCGGCAGGGCCACAGATTGCGTGACGCGGTGGTTCTGCACACGCGTTAAATGTCCTTGATCGGCATTAACACACACAGCGGAGAACACGCAGCATCAGGCGAACGGCAATGTGCCTGCTGATTGCTTACAGGTTAATTTTTAAACTTAGAACGACGCTGAGTCGCCAATGCGACCTCCGTGCTGCGGAGACGGTTTGAGGGGAGTCTCTTCACGGGGAGCTGGGCCAGTGCGTCCTCGGGCCCCACCTCCCACCGCACACCCTCCACAGGGACAGAGACGCAGCAACAGCGGAACTACAGCACCTTGAACGGCAACACGGGACCCTCCAGGACAGGCTGGGCATGTCATTGCGTCTGACCCCGAAATCACAGATTCATCGATGGGGAACCCTGGGCACCAAGGACGGCCAGTGAGGGGGCGGCTGCCAGGGACGGAGAGACAGCCACGCAGCTGTCACAGGTCGCCGCCCGGATAGAGCTACAACACACCAGCCAGGACAATAGCGCCCGCCCCCAGACATGGCGAGGGGCCCGCGTCCACGTTTCTCCACAGACCCACGCGTGGCCCAGGAGCACATGGCGGGATGCTCCTGTCACAGACGGCAGGGAAATGGGGTCCGAACCCAGTGAGGGCCGGATCACGTGGCCGCCTGGATCTGCCCGCCCAGAGCCCCCGCCCCGAGCCCCCCCGCCCGGAGCCCCTGCCCAGAGCCCCCAGCCCCCCGCCCGGAGCCGAGCACCCCCTCTCCGGCCGGGCTGCACCCGCTCTCCTCTGTCTGGGAGGTGCGTCGGAGCCAGCAGCGGCTCCTTTCACGCTCACACGCTCCGTCCGTCGTGCGAGCACTGGTGCGGTTCACTCCCGCTGGGACGCCACTGGGTGGCTTCCAGCTTCCAGTTGTTAGAAAAGTAGTGAGCAGCCCTTTGCCTTTGAGATCCCAGACCCTTCTCTGGTCTCAACACCCTCACCTTCCTGATGGCAAAGCTGTTCAACAAAGGGACACGCGGAAAGGTTCCTGTGGGTGCCCAGGCGCCCAGCGGGGGGGGGGGGGTGGCCCAGAATGCAGCGTGGGGGTGGGCCCAGAGCACGAAGGTTCTCTCGCCGATCGGCTCTGCTGAGCCCCCCTCCACCCCCCAGAGCAGGGCTCTGGGGTCCTCTGGCCACCCACCCTCCCGAGCAGAGCCGCACTGGGGACCTGCACCCCGAGAGAGGCGGCCTGGGCTCAGCCTCCTTGGCCGCGTGGCTCCCGGCAGCCTGCAGGCTGGGCCTGTGGCAGGGAGACCCGCCCGCTTGGGGCTCCTTTGCCCCCATCCAGGCTCGGGGTGCCGGTGGGGAGGAACTGGCTTCCTGCACCAATCTGGTTCCAGTAGACTTTAGTTTGTAACCCCGCGGGGATCCCGGGTGGGCGGGGATCCGGAGTGGGCGGGGATCCCGGGTGGGCGGGGATCTGGAGTGGGCGGGGATCCCGGGTGGGTGGGGATCTGGAGTGGGCGGGGATCCCGGGTGGGTGGGGATCTGGAGTGGGCGGGGATCCCGGGTGGGCGGGGATCCCGGGTGGGTGGGGATCCGGAGTGGGCGGGGATCCAGAGTGGGCAGGGATCCCGGTGGGCGGGGATCCGGAGTGGGCGGAGATCCCAGTGGGCGGGGATCCCGGGTGGGTGGGGATCCAGAGTGGGCGGGGATCCTGGGTGGGCGGGGATCCGGAGTGGGCGGGGATCCCGGGTGGGCGGGATCCCGGATTCCCAGTGGGCGGGGATCCGGAGTGGGCGGGGATCCCGGTGGGTGGGGATTCCCGGTGGGCGGGGATCCGGAGTGGGCGGGGATCCGGAGTGGGTGGGGATCCCGGGTGGGCGGGGATCCGGAGTGGGTGGGGATCCCGGGTGAGCGGGGATCCCAGGTGGGCGGGGATTCCCGGTGGGCGGGGATCCGGAGTGGGTGGGGATCCCAGGTGGGCGGGGATCTGGAGTGGGCGGGGATCCCGGTGGGTGGGGATTCCCGGTGGGCGGGGATCCGGAGTGGGCGGGGATCCAGAGTGGGTGGGGATCCCGGGTGGGTGGGGATCCGGAGTGGGTGGGGATCCCGGGTGGGCGGGGATCCGGAGTGGGCGGGGATCCCAGTGGGTGGGGATCCCGGGTGGGCGGGGATCCGGAGTGGGCGGGGATCCCGGTGGGTGGGGATTCCCAGGTGGGCAGGGGATCCGGAGTGGGTGGGGATCCCAGGTGGGCGGGGATCCCAGGTGGCCGGGGATTCCCGGTGGGCGGGGATCCGGAGTGGGCGGGGATCCGGAGTGGGCGGGGATCCCGGTGGGTGCGGGGATCCGGAGTGGGCGGGGATCCCGGGTGGGCGGGGATCCCGGTGGGCGGGGATCCGGAGTGGGCGGGGATCCCGGGTGGGCGGGGATTCCCAGTGGGCGGGTCACGCAGCTGCATCTCTGAAGCTGCCTCCCTCGGGGCCCAGGGGGACAGAGCCCAGGAAAGTGCAGTCCTGAGATGGGGGTCCAGGCACAGCAGAGCTGCTCCGTGGCCGCGCCCCATCCCGCCGGCCAGCGCCACCGGCTGCCGCACGCCGTGCCCGGCTCAGTAATCCCTGATGGCAGCTGGCTGGCAGGCCCCCTCCTGGCCTCTCCCTTCACCCCCTGATCGCCACCTTCGAGCAGCTCTGCTCCTGCACCCAAGGGCCTCTCCACTCCCTCCTGCGGCCAGACCCCCTGCACAGAGGAGAGGAGGGCTCGGTGGTCGGGCTGGGCTGTCCACCCTCCCTCGCTGTGTGGCCTGGGCCCCCCGGACCCCCTTGAATGAGTGGATTTCCAGCCTTTGGGCCCGGGAGCTGCCTGTTCTGGAGCCGCAGCCGAGCGCCTCACTCGGGGCCACATAGCAGGCAGTTGTTAATGGTTGAGGAAAACCCGGCTCAGAGAAGTGGCTTCACCAGACACACAGCAGGGCCAAGGTTTGAACTGTGACCTGCCTGACCCCAAAGCCCAGGCCGTCCTCCTGCCCCCTCCATTCTGTGACCCCAGGGGACTTGGGGCCACTAGCCGGGGCCCCCTCTCCTTTAATGGGCCCAAGCGGAGGGAAACTTCAGCCTGATAATTGGAAGCTGCAATAATTGTTATAATTAATTTATACGCCAGACGTCACCCTCCCCCATCCCGCCCCGGCCACGAGTCTCACCGGATCCCAGTTAAGCCGGGGCCTCGTGGAGACGGATGGGAAGGGGTGTCTCAATATTCCTTATAATTTTATCTTCTCTCTAATATCTCTCATGCTAATTTCATTATGCAACACAGGCACGGTGATGTAATTATTGAAAAGTAATTTTGCAATAAGTGGGTTTAAATGTGTTGGAGTCCGTTATAAATTCAATCTCCTGGCGAGGGCGGCGGGTGCAGGCGGTGGCAGCGAGGGGCCTGGTCCTGCGTGGAACCTGAGAAGTCCTGCGTGGCCCCAGCCGGGGTCTCCTTACACCTGTCAGGGACAGGCTGGGGCGCTGGGAACCCCATGGCAGGGCCACTCCCGCCCCGCCCCCTGGGCCCCAGCTGCCCTCAGTCCTCAGCCACGGCCCTGTCCCTGTCCCCCCACGCACCCCACACCACATCCTCTGTCTCTTGCTGAGGACCCAGAATCAAATGCAAACCCTGTCTTGGCCGGCCTCCCCTGCCTCCCCTCGCAACTCTGAACCTCCTCCCACTTTGACTCATTCTCTGTCTGCTCTCCTCCTACCCCAGGGCCTTTGCACGGCTGATCCATCTGCCAGGAGGGCCCTCTCCCCCATGATCCCACCCTGGGGTCACCTTAGCTGTTCATTGTGGGCCTCTTGGCCTTGGCCCTGCCCGCCAGGCTCACTCTCCAAACACCAAGCACCTGTGCAGGCCGCTCTGACCTATGAACCTGGAGGTCACAGTTCAATTTCCCGATCAGGGCACATGCCTGGATTTCGGGCTTGATCCCTATTGTGGGGCGTGCAGGAGGCAGCCGATCCATGATTCTCTCTCATCACTGATGTTTCTGTCTCTCCTTCTCCCTTCTGCTCTGAAATAAATAAAAAATATTTTTTTAAAAAAGGGCGAAGCAGTGGGTCCCAGTTCCTCAGCCAACAGGCCACCCACCGACACTGAAAGACTGAGCTCCTCTGAGGGACATGGGACCCTCCCACCCCCGAGGGGTGCTCAGACCCCCGTGAGGGCAGTGGGTCCCGTCCATCTCCCAGAGCCGCCGTGGGCACCGAGGAGGCGGGCGGGCCTCTGGACGCAGCCCCACAGGTGGACACTCATCCATCCGTCCACTCCCTCTGGCCTCCGCAGGTGGGGCCGCGTCCCTCCTCCGTGAGCAGAGGTGACGGGGGTACCCAGTGCCCTCCCGCCACTCCTGGGACCCTCGGGCCCCTGGCAGCCAGCCCTCCTCTCAGGCCAAACCTGGTGAGGGAACGGGCACTGATTGTGAACGAAGTGCTGTTGCTCCTTGTACCAGGCCTGACGCCAGCGCAGCCGCAGCCGGGCTGCTGGTGCAACGTGCGCCTCAGGCTTCCAGGCAGCAGGGCCCTGGGCGCCGGCCGGGACCCCCGGTGTGCATAGCCCGGCGATGGCAGAGCCGCTCGGCAATGGCAGAGCCAGAGCCGGGCCAGCAGGGAGGTGAGCCACCCAGAAATCGCCTCTGGCTGGGCTGATGGCCATCTCAGGGCCTGAGAGCAGGGCTGGATCCCGCAGGGCCCTGTGGCCGGGGCTGAGGGCGCCCACCATCAGCCTCTCCCGGACACCAGCATGGACCCTCAGTGCCACGGAGCTGCCAGGGGAGAGGCCTGGCACCGCACTGACCCGGGAGAGGGGACAGGAGCGGGTGCTGCCCGGGCCCAGGAGAGGGGACAGGAGCGGGCGCTGCCCGGGCCCAGGAGAGGGGACAGGAGCGGGCGCTGCCCGGGCCCAGGAGAGGGGACAGGAGCGGGCGCTGCCCGGGCCCAGGAGAGGGGACAGGAGCGGGCTGCTGCCCGGGCCCAGGAGAGGGGACAGGAGCAGGCGCGGCCCGGGCCCAGGAGCGGGCGCTGTGGGGCGGCTCCCGGGCCCAGGGCGCTGACGCAGTGGTAACAGGGCTGTGGGACCGGCCAGGGTGGCGGTTGCTGTGGTGCGCCAGGTGGTTGCCCAGCGACGGGGCTGAGGGACGTCCCCGTGGCACAGGGTGGCCCTGGGGACCCGCTCCCCCGCGGGCAGTTACCTGGTGAAGACGCTCCGAGAGGAGCTTCCACGGAGCAGGGGGCTGGGCGGCCTCAGGACCCCCCCTTCCCACCTCCTGGCAGGTGCCGAGTCCCAGCACCTGGGCTCCGGGCAGATGGCACACGCCCGGCCAGCTGGGGAGCGCTGTCACTCCCCACGCCCACCAGGGCCTGGGAGGCGGTTCCTTCAGGGCGGGCCCAGGTGGGGACCGGAGGGGAAGCAGTTCCGGGCCTTTGATGGGGGCCAGGCGGTGGCCCGGGCTGGACCCTGGCAGCCCCCCAATGTGGGGCAGAGCGGTGGCCTGAGAGCCCCGAAGGTCCCTCCCGCCCCGTCACTGCCTTCACGGTGCACGGGGCAGCGGGGACGCGGGAGGAGGGGACAGAGGGGCCGCTGCATGGTGACTCCCAGGGCTGCAGGGCATTGTGGGAAATCCCCGGCTGGGTGCACATTCCCTGTGAGGAGGCTCCGTGCAGGCCTGGCACCCACCTTGCCAAGCACGCTGACCACAGGGCCGTTCGGCTGAGGGGCAACACGATGTCTGCCAGGAGGCTGTCCCACGGCCGGGCTGGGAGAGGGGCTGGGAAAGGGGGAGAGGGATGGGGAGAGGGGGAGAGAGGGGGGGGGGGAGAGGGGGAGAGGGCCTGGGAGAGGGGGAGAGAGGGGGGGGGGAGAGGGGGAGGGGGGGGGAGAGGGGGGGAGAGGGGGGGAGGGGGGGAGAGGGGGGCCGGGAGAGGGGCCGGGGAGAGGGGCTGGGAGAGGGGGAGAGGGGGAGAAGGGGAGAGGGGGCCGGGAGAGGGGGAGCGGGGGGGGGGGGGAGGGGGGGGAGAGGGGGGGGGGGGAGGGGGAGGGAGCCTGGGAGAGGGGGAGAGGGGGGGAGGGGGGAGAGGGGAGGGAGAGGGGAGGGGGGGGGGAGGGGGAGAGGGGGGGGAGAGGGGGAGAGAGGGGGGGGGGGGGGGGGGAGGGGGTTGGAGAGGGGGGAGAGGGCCGGGGAGAGGGGGGGGGGGGGGCGGGGAGAGGGGGAGAGGGGGGGGAGGGGGGGGAGAGGGGGGGGGGGAGAGGGGGGGGGGGGAGGGGGAGAGGGGAGAGGGGCCGGGGAGGGGCTGGGAGGGGGGGAGAGGGGGAGAGGGGGGGAGAGGGAGGGGGGAGAGGGGGGGAGGGGGGGGGGAGAGGGGGGGAGGGGGGGGGGGAGGGGGGGAGAGGGGGAGAGGGGGAGAGGGGAGAGGGGGGGAGCGGGGCGGGGGAGGGGAGAGGGGAGGGGCCGGGAGAGGGGGGGAGGGGGGGAGAGGGGGAGGAGGGGGAGAGGGGGGAGAGGGGGAGGGAGGGGGGGGAGCGGGGGGGGGAGGGGGGAGGGGGGGGGAGGGGGAGAGGGGGCCGGGGGAGAGGAGAGGGGGGGAGAGGGGGAGAGGGGCCGGGGAGAGGGGGAGAGGGGCCGGGAGAGGGGGAGCGGGGCAGGGAGAGGGGGAGAGGGGCTGGGAGAGGGGGAGAGGGCCTGGGAGAGGGGGAGAGGGCCTGGGAGAGGGGAGGGTCGAGGCTCCAGGCCCCAGGTGGACCCCCCTGAGTGAGCCAGGCAGGCACACGGGGAGCTGGGCGGGACAGGCACCTGCTACCAGGATCAGCTGGTTTATCCAATGTTTACAATAGGATTAATACACGAAGTCCATGGTGCGCACAACATCACGACACAAAGGAAGGCCAGAGGGTGACGGATGGATGGATGGATGGATAATGGTGGGTGGGCGGAATGATGGACCTCAGGCTCCTGTGGCCCTGGGTTAGCCTCAGACCTGAGGGGTTTGGCCCAGCAGGCCCTGCACGCAGAGGCTCCGCCCCGACCCCGTGGGGCCTGTCAGTTGTGGGCTGCAGCCGCCAGGCAAGGCTGGTGCTGGGGCCTTCGAGGGGACTGTCCATCGGGGTAGGCGATGGGACAGGGTGTCCTGGGTGGGGACAGTGGGTGGGAGAACACAGCTGAGGACCCTCTGCCCCGTGTCCCAAGGCAGGGCCCGCCTCCCTCCAGGCTGACCCTCCCGGGAGGGTGATGGGGGGTGGTGTGCGCAGTGTCCGGCCTGCAGAGGGCTCTGGGGCCGCCTCCAGATGGCTCTGCAGGGCCACTGTGGGCGCGGCAGGAGGGCCCTGCCTCCTCACCATCCAGTCGGCCTGCTCCCCACGTCGTACTAAGTGGAGTCGTGGCGTCAGCTCCGCTCAGTCCCCACGGATGAGCGTGGGCTCCAGCCGCTTGGCATCCGAGTCCTTCCCTTTCCGCCACGCCTCGGTGCACACACGCTGAGAACATGCCCCGTCCTGGGCGAGGCTGCTGCCCTGTGGCCTGGCCGGATGCACCGCCCGCGACTGCCCTCCGGGGCCCCGGGGCTGCGCTGCCTCATCCCCTCCCTGCCCCCGCCTCCCCTGCTACTTTGTCATCAGAAAAACACTCGCAGCAGTCGTGGGGGCGGGTGTGGGAAGGAAAGAGGGAGGTCGAGGCTGAGTTCAGCTCGCTGTGGGGGGACTTGGGGCGGTGGGGATGGTGGGACAGCCGGCGTGACCCCAGCTCCTCGGCCCGAAGGTCCTCACGGCGCCCACTGGTCGCGGGTGGAGCTGGAGCTGCTTGGAGGTCAGGGCCTGGGCTTATGCAGCCGCCCTCCCTGCCCTTCCCCCGCCCGCCCGCCGCCCGCACCGGCTCAGGGCCTCCTGGCCATTGGCAACGGGTCCAGGTGGATGGGGGAAGGGGGGCCTTTTGGCCGTGGACGACAGGAAAGGCAAAGGTCTGGCTTTGAGCCCCCAGTCCTCATCACCTCTGCCCGCCGCCCCCTCATCCCGCCCCCACTCTGCCTCCCACGCCCCCTCACCAGTCTCCTCTCTGGCTTCTGAGACGTGGGAAGGAGGTGTCCTTGGGACTGAACCTTGGGGAGCCGGCAGGGGGCGAGGAGAGGGGACACGTGTGTTTTAAATACAGTACATACAAAGGATGTAATAAATATTTAATTTCACTTTATTAAGTACCAAATTGGTGAGGGCTGACACTTTATTAAAGTGTCAAAGTGAGTGCTCGTACACTAATCATTTATTCTAACGAGGCGGGAGGCCACACGGGGCTGCTGGGTGTGCGGAGCTGCGTGGCGGCCAGGGCGGTACCCGTGAGGTCGCACCTGTTAAACTATTATTTGCACCTGGAGGAATCTCATTACTGCCTCCTCCAGCCCAGCACGGCCTCCAGCCCAGAGCAGCCTCCAGCCCAGCACGGCCTCCAGCCCAGAGCAGCCTCCAGCCCAGCACGGCCTCCAGCCCAGAGCAGCCTCCAGCCCAGCATGGCCTCCAGCCCAGCACGGCCTCCAGCCCAGAGCAGCCTCCAGCCCAGAGCAGCCTCCAGCCCAACAGCCTCCAGACCAGCACGGCCTCCAGCCCAACAGCCTCCAGCCCAGAGCAGCCTCCAACCCAGCAGGGCCTCCAGCCCAGAGCAGCCTCCAGCCCAACAGCCTCCAGACCAGCACGGCCTCCAGCCCAACAGCCTCCAGCCCAGCACGGCCTCCAGCCCAGCACGGCCTCCAGCCCAACAGCCTCCAGCCCAGCCCAGCCTCCAGGCCAGCCCAACCTCCAGCCCAGCACGGCCTCCAGCCCAGAGCAGCCTCCAGCCCAGAGCAGTCTCCAGCCCAGCATGGCCTCCAGCCCAGCACGGCCTCCAGCCCAGCACGGCCTCCAGCCCAGAGCAGCCTCCAGCCCAGCATGGCCTCCAACCCAGCACGGCCTCCAGCCCAGAGCAGCCTCCAGCCCAGCACGGCCTCCAGCCCAGAGCAGCCTCCAGCCCAACAGCCTCCAGCCCAGCATGGCCTCCAGCCCAGCACGGCCTCCAGCCCAGAGCAGCCTCCAGCCCAGAGCAGCCTCCAGCCCAACAGCCTCCAGCCCAGAGCAGCCTACAGCCCAGCATGGCCTCCAGCCCAGCACGGCCTCCAGCCCAGAGCAGCCTCCAGCCCAGCACGGCCTCCAGCCCAGCACAGCCTCCAGCCCAGAGCAGTCTCCAGCCCAAAGCAGCCTCCTCCAGCCCAGTACGGCCTCCAGCCCAGAGCAGCCTCCAGCCCAGCACGGCCTCCAGCCCAGAGCAGCCTCCAGCCCAACGGCCTCCAGCCCAGAGCAGCCTCCAGCCCAACACGACCTCCAGCCCAGAGCAGCCTCCAGCCCAACAGCCTCCAGCCCAGAGCAGCCTCCAGCCCAGCACGGCCTCCAGCCCAGCGCAGCCATAAATGAGCCGGCCTCTCCCACCTAATTGAGTTCCTGACAAATGGGATGTGGCCGCAGGCTCCTTGCCTCCTGGGTTCTGGGCTGGTCGAGGGCACAAACCAGGAACCCCGAAGCCCCAACACCTACCTCTGGCCCTGTGCCCCGTCCCTCCACGCCCCAGGCCCCTGGCTTTGAGCTCAGGTGGCAGCTCTGTCCAGCTCCAGCGGTCACAGCGCAGCTCGGGCCACCAGGAGTGACTGCAAGAATTAAGGCAGAGAAGCGGGGAGGACATGCCCAACACCACAGTGGCTTCCGGCCCTTCCTGAGGCTCCGTCCTGGGCTTTGGTGGGCAGCCCCTGCCTGATCGGACCCCGCCTTGCGGGGCTCCCAGTTCCTCCACGCCCTTCCTCCTGCTTGGTCCCCTTCGGCCGCCCCTGCTGGCCTCCAGGCACCCTGAGCTCACCCCTTTCTCTCCTGCTGCCCCTTCGGCCCCCCAGCTGCACATCCACTCCCCACCTCCACTACCGCCGCCGTGACCTGAACCTCGTGAAGGCCTGCAGCCAGCACACCGCACCCCAGAGCAACCTCCCTGCTCTCTGTCCAGGCACTGTCTTTCCATCCACCACCCATTCACCCATTCATCCACCCATTCATCCACCCATTCATCATCTATCCATACATCCAACCATTATCTATCCAACCCTCCAGCCATCACCCATCCACCCATCTACCATCTGTCTATCCATCCACCCACCCACCCATCCATTCATCCACCCATCCATCATCTATCCATACATCCAACCATTATCTATCCACCCATCCACCCATCACCCATCCACCCATCTACCCATTCATCCATCCATCCATCATCTATCCATACATCCAACCATTATCTATCCAACCCTCCAGCCATCACCCATCTACCCATCCATCCATCCACCCACCCATCCATCCATCCATCCATCCATCCATCCATCCATCCACCCATCCATCATCTATCCATACATCCAACCATTATCTATCCAACCATCCAGCCATCACCCATCTACCCATCCATCCACCCATCCATCCATCCATCCACCCATCCATCCACCCATCCATCATCTATCCATACACCCCAGCATTATCTATCCAACCATCCAGCCATCACCCATCCACCCATCTACCCATTCATCCATCCATCCATCCATCCACCCATCCATCATCTACCCATCTATCCACCCATCTACCATCTGTCTATCCATCCATCCACCCATTCATCATCTATCCATACATCCCACCATTATCTATCCAACCATCCAGCCATCTACCCATTTATCCATCCATTTATCATCCCCCCATCCATCATCTATCCATACATCCAACCATTATCTATCCAACCATCCAGCCATCACCCATCCACCCATCTACCCATTCATCCACCCATCCATCATCTATCCATACATCCAACCATTATCTATCCAACCATCCAGCCATCCCCCATCCACCCATCTACCCATTCATCCACCCATCCATCCATCCATCCACCCATCCATCATCTACCCATCCATCCACCCATCCATCCACCCATCCATCATCTATCCATACACCCAACCATTATCTAGCCAACCATCCAGCCATCCCCTATCCACCCATCTACCATCTGTCTATCCATCCACCCACCCATCCATTCATCCACCCATCCATCATCTATCCATACATCCCACCATTATCTATCCAACCATCCAGCCATTCCCCCATCCACCCATCTACCCATTCATCCATCCATCCACCCATCCACCCGTCCATCATCTATCCATATATCCAACCATTATCCAACCATCCAGCCATCCCCCATCCACCCATCTACCATCTGTCTATCCATCCATCCACCCATTCATCATCTATCCATACATCCCACCATTATCTATCCAACCATCCAGCCATCTACCCATCCACCCATCTACCCATTCATCCCCCCATCCATCATCTATCCATACATCCAACCATTATCTATCCAACCATCCAGCCATCACCCATCCACCCATCTACCCATTCATCCACCCATCCATCATCTATCCATACATCCAACCATTATCTATCCAACCATCCAGCCATCCCCCATCCACCCATCTACCCATCCCATCCATCCATCCATCCATCATCCATCCATCATCTACCCATCCATCCACCCATCCATCATCTATCCATACACCCTCTAGCCAACCATCCCAGCCATCCCCTATCCACCCATCTACCATCTGTCTATCCATCCATCCACCCATCCATGATCTATCCATACACCCACCATTATCTATCCAACCATCCATCCATCTACCCATCTACCCATCTACCCATCTATTCATCCATCATCTATCCATACATCCAACCATTATCTATCCAACCATCCAGCCATCACCCATCCACCCATCTACCCATTCATCCATCCATCCATCATCTATCCATACATCCAACCATTATCTATCCAACCCTCTAGCCATCACCCATCCACCCATCTACCATCTGTCTATCCATCCACCCACCCATCCATGCCTGATCTACCCACCCATCTACTCATCCATCCATCTACCCATCTATTCATCCATCATCTATCCATACATCCAAACCATTATCTATCCACCCATCCATCCATCCCCTATCCACCCATCTACCATCTATCTATCCATCCATCCACCCATTGATTCATCTACCCATCCATCTACTCATCCATCCATCTACCCATCTATCCATCCATCCTTGATCATCATCCATCATCATCCATCATCCGTCCATCCATCTACCATCTGTTTATCTATCCATCCACCCATCCATTCATCTACCCACCCATCTACTCATCCATCCATCTACCCATGTAGCCATCCACTCATGCATCCATCCATCCATCACCCATCCACTCATCCACCCATCCTTCCATCCACAATCTGTCTATCCATCCATCCATCCATCCATCCATCCATCCATCATGTCCATCCATCCATCCATCATCCATCCATCATCCATCCATTCATCCACCCAACCATCCATCCATCATGTCTATCCACCCATCCATCCATCATCCATCATCATCCATCTATTATCCATCCATCTATCCATCCATCCACCCACCTATCCATCTATCCATCATGCATCCATCCATCATTTATGTATCCATCCACCATCTGTCTATCCATCCATCCTTTCACCCACCCACCTATCTATCCATCCATCATCTATCCATTTATCCACCTACCTACCTGTCTATCATCTATCTATTCTTTACCTGATTGTAAGAGTCCATGTTCATTGTAAACATTAGAAAGTCCAAAGTGTACAAGAGCAAACAGTCTCACCCGCAGACCCCGCTCCACCGCAGCTCCTGGCAGCGTCTTGTTGCACATCAAGGGCCATAGGTGCCCGGATGCTGTAGCAACACGAGGGCCACACCTGCCTCTTGTCCTCTCTGGACCAGTGAGGGGGGAAGAGTCAGGTCTAACCAGGTGTGTGGCTGCGTCAGGGGCCCCGTCCAACCCGCAGAACCGGGGAGGACACCTCACACGCAAAAGGCAGTTTGCAGCCTGAGCAAGGGACGGCGTTGAGACTGTTCGGGCCTGAGGTAGGCCAGGGCCCTCGCAGAGGCGGCAGGTGTCAGGCCAGAAGACACGAGGCTGCTGGCTTTGAAAATGAAGGAGGGGGCGACGTGCCAGGACACGTCGCAGCCCACAGACTGGAAAAGGCAGGCCAGACCCTCCGGAGCCTGCAGAGGGCACCCGCCCTGCGAGGCACTGTGCCTTCTGACCTGTGGATGCACGAAACAGGTTGTTGGTTAAGCCGCGGAGTTTGGGGTAATCGGTTCAGCAGCTGAGGGGGATGGACCCCCCGAGGCTCGGCCCTGTGGGTGCGTGGCCCTGGGGCGGGGGGAGGGCTGTTGGCTTTTACCATCTCCTGCCACAGATTTCTCTTCGTAAGTGAAGCGTTCAGGACATTAAGCCCATTCACACTGCTGTGCAACCATCCCCAGCACCACTCCAGAACGTTCCATGTTCCCAAACGGAGACGTCCCCATCAAACACCTCCTCCTCCCCCCTCCTTTCTGTTTGTGACCGTCTCCTCCAGGCCCTCAGAGAAGGGGTCACACAGTACCCTGTCCTTCCTTTTCATGGCTGCGTCCTGTTCCCGGGTGGGCGACGCGTTTTGCTTAACTCTCCCTCCGTCGGGGACCTGGCTGCCTCTGCCGTGGCGCGGGGAATGGCGAGGCCGTGACCGTGGGTGGGTGTGCATCTCCTCAAGACGCTGTTTCAGTTCTTCGGGTGGACACCCTGAAGCAGACCCAGGCCACGCGGTCACCGTGTTTAATTATCCGGGACCCGCACACTTCCCACAGCAGCTGCATCGTTTTAAGGCCTCACCAAGGGGCCCGGCTCCAGTTCACCACATGAGGTGCCTGGGGTTTTGTGGGTAGCCATCCTGCTGGGATGTGGTTGTGCTGTTTGGTTAAGAGCACCTGACTGTGGTTGAGCGTCGACCTATGAACCAGGAGGTCACGGTTCGCTTCCCGGTCAGGGCACAGGCCCAGGTTGCGGGCTCCATCCCCAGTGGTGGTGGTGAGGGGGGGTGCAGGAGGCAGCAGATCCATGATCCTCTCTCATCATTGATGTTTCTGTCTCTCTCTCCCTCTCCCTTCCTCTCTGAAACCAATAAAAAGATATTAAAAAAAGAGCAGCTGGTTTTGTGTCCTGGTTCCCAGTCGTGCCCTGTTCTGTGGGTGTGACGGGACGGCCTCTAACCTCCTTCCTGGGCAGCGAGGTTCCCAGATCCCCTGTGGCCGGTACAGCTGAGCCTCCCCCCTTCCCTCTGGCCCACTCGCCCCTCCACGTTCCTCTCTGACTCTGTCCCCGTGTCTGACTCTGTCCGTGTGTCTGTGTCTCTGTCCCTGGGGGCGGGGCCTTGTTGCAGGCTTGTCCCCCTTGGCTGTGAGTCCCATCTCTGAGGCAGTGTCTCTGCCTCGAGGGCCTGGCCCTGGGGGTGCTGGGGTCTTCCCGCTCCACCCCGGGAGCCCCACGTGGGGCGCAGGGCGAGGGGACCCAGGGGCCCAGGGAGCCAGGCAGTGTCTACCTGACCTAGAGCCTCCCCCGCCATTTCCGCTGTCCACTGTGGTGGCCACACTGCTCCCCGGGGACTGGCTCTGCCGAATGGGCCTCACCTGCTGGTGGACAAGGACCGCACAGCCGCTCAGGGGACAGCGGGCAGCCGCAGGGCACGCAGGCAAGTCCTGTCCCCACGGCCCCCACAGGGCCCCTTCCCCAGGCGCTGCTCCTGGATGAAGCACAGCGCTGGCCTCAGTGTACTCACCTGTGAAATGGGATTGCGTGCACGTGAGGGGTGGGCGGTCCCGCGCGCCGCCGCTAGGGGTCGCCCCTCCCCGCTCCCGAGGCCCGTGCCGAAATCACAACTTGCTTCTTTTCATCACCCTGGCGTCCAGCTGCTCCTGTCAACACCTTCTTACAGCGTGTAATTCACCGCCACGGACAGCTGGAGCCGAGGGGCCCGGCGCACCTGGGGCTGGGCCTGCGGGGGCGGGCCCGGGAGGGGGGAGAGTCTCCAGGGATGCTGTGGGGGGGCCAGGGAGGCTGCAGGGTACACCCCACCGCCTTCTCTCCTGGGACCCTCAGGGGGCGGGGCACAATCCATCTGCCGTCCCCACCCCCAGCTCCCCCACGGGATTCTCACCTGTTAGTCCAGCTGGGCCCTCTGGAACCCACACAGGCGGAGGGCACCAACAAAAGCAGGGATCCGAGCCCTCAGGGGGCAGGGGAGCCGGTGCCCACGTCCTCCCTGGCGGTGCAGCCGGCTGAGTGCCCTAGCGGCCGTGCCAAGCCCAGCCTCGGCTTCCTGTCTGAAACAGGGCCTCTGAGCACGGCCTGGGGGGCTCACGCCCGTGGTGGCTGGCCGGGTGCTGGCACGGGAGGCTGGGGGCTGGGGCCGCTGTCTGTCGGGTCCACTCCAGCTCCACACATGGTCAGGGGGATCCTCGTTAGGCTCTCAGAGCTGACAGGAAGCCAGCAGACACCGGGGTGTGTGCATCTGAGCTTTGCCAGGGATGCTGTGTGTCCTTGGGCAAGTCACAAGCCCTCTCTGGGCTGGGAAAGGAGCAGGTGGGGAGAGGTGGAGTCTGAGGGTCTCCATGTTGGGGTCTCAGCTCTCCTGCTTGGGTTTAACGCAGGTCACGTCCTTCCCCGGGGAGTGGGGGCCGGGGCGGGGGATGGCAGCAGGCAGCTGTGCCCCACACGGAGATTGAGGAAAACCCCCCCATACCCCCTTCCTTCGTCCCTCTCATGAGGCGGGAGAACTGTGCAGGGACAGAGGGGC
This sequence comes from Ia io, assembly GCA_025583905.1. Taxonomy (NCBI): domain Eukaryota; kingdom Metazoa; phylum Chordata; class Mammalia; order Chiroptera; family Vespertilionidae; genus Ia; species Ia io. The sequence continues at coordinate 642,836 of JAJQQW010000006.1, read as the reverse complement.
CCGGGGCTGGGCTCAGTGAGGACGGCGACCGGAGGAGGACAGGGGGCAGGGCAGACGGGGAAGCCCGGAGCACAGCCCTGCCCGCCGAGCCGCCCTCCCCATGTCAGCACCAGGGCTGCCGCCCACCGTGATTTATGAGGCTCCCGCAGTGTGCGTCTTGGAAAGCCATTTGGGGCTGGGGCTTTGAAGGTGGAGTCTGGGAACCTCTCCTGGGAGCGTGATCCAAAAACCTCACAGCACCCAGGCCAGAGGCGCCGCGGTGTTCGCCGCCGCGGGACGCTGGGGACGGGCAGGGAGAGGAGGTGTGGCTGTCCACAGGCCAGGCGCCCCGCCGCGCCGTGGGGACCACAGGAAGCGCCAGCAGCACGTCGGTTGGCGCCCGTTTGTGCACTGAGTTTACATGTGAAATGACACCGGCTGGGCTTTGCCTTAAAACTCACTCCTGGGCACTCGTGTGGTCCCCGTGTGGTCCCCGTGTGGTACCCATGTGGTACTCGTGTGGTACCCGTGTGGTACTCATGTGGTACCCGTGTGGTCCCTGTGTGGTACTCGTGTGGTACCCATGTGGTCCCCGTGTGGTCCCCGTGTGGTACTCGTGTGGTACCCATGTGGTACTCGTGTGGTACCCATGTGGTACTTGTGTGGTCCCCGTGTGGTACTCGTGTGGTACCCATGTGGTACTCGTGTGGTACCCGTGTGGTACTCGTGTGGTACCCGTGTGGTCCCTGTGTGGTACTCGTGTGGTACCCATGTGGTACTCGTGTGGTCCCCGTGTGGTCCCCGTGTGGTACCCATGTGGTACTCGTGTGGTACCCATGTGGTACTTGTGTGGTACTCATGTGGTACTCGTGTGGTACTCGTGTGGTACCCATGTGGTACTCGTGTGGTACTCATGTGGTACCCGTGTGGTACTTGTGTGGTACCCATGTGGTACTCGTGTGGTACTCGTGTGGTACCAGTGTGGTACCCATGTGGTACTCGTGTGGTACGCATGTGGTACTTGTGTGGTACCCATGTGGTACTCGTGTGGTACGCATGTGGTACTTGTGTGGTACTCATGTGGTACCCATGTGGTCCCCGTGTGGTACTCATGTGGTCCCCGTGTGGTACTCGTGTGGTACCCATGTGGTACTCGTGTGGTACCAGTGTGGTACCCATGTGGTACTCGTGTGGTACTCGTGTGGTACCAGTGTGGTACCCATGTGGTCCCCGTGTGGTACTCGTGTGGTACCCATGTGGTACTCGTGTGGTACTCGTGTGGTACCAGTGTGGTACCCATGTGGTCCCCGTGTGGTACTCGTGTGGTACTCGTGTGGTACCCATGTGGTACTCGTGTGGTACCAGTGTGGTACTCGTGTGGTACTTGTGTGGTACCCATGTGGTACCCATGTGGTACTCGTGTGGTACCCATGTGGTACTCGTGTGGTACTTGTGTGGTACCCATGTGGTACCAGTGTGGTACCCGTGCAATTAACAAGAGCGTTACAAAGCTGGCGTGTGTTTGAAGGTCTGCACAGGCCTCGGCTGGGAAGGGGTGGAGTCTGCGGCCAGTGTGACTCGGGCCCACAGGACGTCCGGGTTGGCATCAGCCCATGAGGTGGGGTCCGATGAGGGCGAGGGCCCTGCTGCACAGGCAGGAGGCAGGGCTGCAGTGGGGGCCGGGGCCGGCCTCAGGGATGGCCTCCCGGCTCCTCGGGACGGCGACCCTGGCATCGGGCACAGCGGGAAACAAAAGCGTGGAGGGAGACAAGGTTTGCATCGGGGCTGCAGCCCCAGGACCGCCAGGTGGCCAAAGAGTAAAACATTTACCTGCAGCAGTGTCTGCACAGTGAGAAGACGTGAAGTCATTGTCAAGGTCCACCATTTCTTACTTCTGTTCAGTCGGGTCAAGTTTCTAAACTTCCTAAATCTCTTTTTTCCGGCTAATGAAAAGAAAATAGGATTCCTCCGAGTCTCCTATCTGCCTACTCCAGGACTTCTGTGAGGATCAGATGAGGCACGGGAAAACGCTTCACAGACATTTGGTTAAAGTGTGAAATGTTTGCACCTGGATATAAAGAAAGTCGTGTTCCTGGGCTGACGAAACTGCAAGGAGGCTCGTAGCTAGGGAGAGGAAGCCGGGCATTGATATGTGACGTCATCACACGGTGCCCATAGCGACGGTTGCTGGGCTGGGCTGTGGGCCACATGGGGTCTCGGCAGCATCGGCTGCGATTTGGTGGGCTGTCGCTCTGGGGTGGTGGCGGGGCCTGTGTCCCACGTGGGGGAGGCCGAGTGTTGCTTTGTGGGCGCCAGGTCTGCGGTGCAGGGGCCAGTGCGCGTCATGGCAGCTCCTGCATTGAGTGTCTGCCTCCTGGTGGTCAGTGCGCATCATAGCGACTGGTCAGAGGGACACTTAGCCTATTAGCCTTTTATATATATAGACTAGAGGCCTGGTGCACAGATTCTGCACCGGTGAGGTCTCTCGGCCTGGCCTGCGCCCTCTCACAATCCAGGACCCCTCAGGGGATGTTGGAGAGCCGGTTTCGGCCTGATCCCTGCAGACCAAGCTGAGGGACCCCACCGATGCAGAATCCATGCACCGGGCCTCTAGTATGCATATAAGATCTTCGGTTAATCTCTTCCCACCCTCCCCCTTCCTCCTTCCCTCTGAGATTCATCAGTCTGTTCCATGTTTCCATGCCTGTGCGTTGAGCGTCTGCCCCCTGGTGGTCAGTGTGTGTCATAGCTACCGGTTGGTCAGCTGGTCAGATGGTCACTTAGGCTTTTATATATATAGATAGCCCGGCCGGAGTGGCTCCGTGGTTGAGCATTGACGTATGAACCAGGAGGTCATGGTTCCATTCTCAGTCAGGGCACATGACTGGGGTGTGGGCTCGATCCCCAGTGTGGGGCGTGCAGGAGGCAGCAGATCAATGATTCTCTCTCATCATTGATGTTTCTCTCTCTCCCTCTCCCTTCCTCTCTGAAATAAATAAAAAATATATTTAAAAAAATACAATAAAAAATGCACACATGTACATATTTTTATATATAATATCTCATTGTTTGCAACATGGGGACCCACACGGTTTTCTGCTGAGCACCTGCCTGTCCAGTCCTGGTGGAGGAGTTGGGGGGTTGGGGGGGTTGGCGTTCTAGGGCCAGAACCGCCATCTAAGGCATGGAGGCTGGAATCAGCATGGGGTGTGGGGGGGCCCCCAGGAAGAGAGGCTGGGTGCAGCTCCTGTGGAGGCCCTGGGGTCAGGGGGCACTGGGTGGTGTGCTCTGTGTGGGGTGCTGTGTGGGGTGCTGTGTGTGGGTGCTGTGTGGGGTGCTGTGTGTGGGTGCTGTATGGGGGTGCTGTGTGTGGGTGCTGTGTGGGGTGCTGTGTGGGGTGCTGTGTGTGGGGTGCTGTGTGTGGGGTGCTGTGTGGGGGTGCTGTGTGGGGTGCTGTGTGGGGGTGCTGTGTGGGGTGCTGGGGGGGCTGTGTGCGGGTGCTGTGTGGGTGTGCTGTGTGGGGTGCTGTGTGGGGTGCTGTGTGCTGGTGGGGTGCTGTGTGGGGTGCTGTGTGGGGGTGCTGTGTGGGGTGCTGTGTGTGGGGTTGCTGTGTGGGGTGCTGTGTGGGGTGCTGTGTTGGGTGCTGTGTGGGGTGCTGTGTGGGGTGCTGTGTGTGTGGGGTGCTGTGTGGGGTGCTGTGTGGGGTGCTGTGTTGGGGTGCTGTGTGGGGTGCTGTGTGTGGGCACTGTATGGGGGTGCTGTGTGGGGCGCTGTATGGGGGTGCTGTGTGGGGGTGCTGTGTGTGTGGGTTGCTGTGTGGGGTGCTGTGTGGGGGTGTTGTGTGTGGGGTGCTGTGTGGGGTGCTGTGTGGGGTGCTGTGTGTGCTGTGGGTGTGCTGTGTGGGGTGCTGTGTGGGGGGGTGCTGTGTTGGGGTGCTGTGGGGGTGCTGTGTGGGGGTGCTGTGTGGGGTGCTGTGTTGGGGTGCTGTGTGGGGGTGCTGTGTGTGCAGTTGCTGTGTGGGGTGCTGTGTGGGGTGCTGTGTTGGGTGCTGTGTGGGGTGCTGTGTGGGGTGCTGTGTGGGGGTGCTGTGTGGGGTGCTGTGTGGGGTGCTGTGTTGGGGTGCTGTGTTGGGGTGCTGTGTGGGGTGCTGTGTGTGGGGTGCTGTGTGGGGGTGCTGTGTGGGGTGCTGTGTGGGGTGCTGTGTGGGGTGCTGTGTTGGGGTGCTGTGTGGGGTGCTGTGTGGGGCTGTGTGCGGGTGCTGTGTGCGGGTGCTATGTGGGAGCCCCTGAGATGCTGGGTGCTCACCCTTGATAAGAGGGGAGGACGGGCCTGTGCCTGCTCTGTCATTATTCCGATGGATGCGTCTTTAATCCTGTAATAAAGTGACAATTTCCATTTTCCCGGGCAATTTATTTCCACAAAATGGCTGAGGTCACGACCTGCTCTGCAAAACCCAGCACTGGACTGTCAGACCCGGCGCGGGAGGAGTTTAATGGGGGTGATGGGGTGCTTCCTTAGCGGGCCGGGCTGTGGGCTCCCGGTCCCTGTCCTCGCGGAGCTGGGGGGTGGTGGGGCCCGGTGTGGGGGCTTCCTGGGCACCCCGAGGGGTCCCCTCGGCCGGCCGCCCACCCCCAAAACCGACTCAGGTCAGCGCAGCCCGTGAGCCGGGCAGGCCCCTCGCTGCTCCGCCTCCGTTCCCTCGTCTCGCGCAGCAGAGAAAACATGCGAAGCGCCTGGCCTCGAGGTCCCGCCGGGCATGCTGTTCGTGGCCCTCATCTGGGCCCCTGGGGTGGGGGCGGGGATCTCTTTGGGGGGGTCTCAGGGAGCTCCCGCCCCTTCCAGCGCCTCCTTCCACCCCAGGTTAGTGTGACCTCCACTCCCACACAGCACCCACTCAGCACCCACACAGCACCCTAGCGTCCCTGTGGCACCACCTGGGTGCCCGCAGGCAGCAAGCCCATGGGGGTGGGGGGGCTCAGGACCCTCCTCGGAGCCGGACACCCACAGGGACCTGAGTCAGGACCGGCTACGGCGACAGCCACGCGACGGCTGTTCACCAGCGAGTCTGACTTGCAGCATTTTACCACCGTCCACGCGTAACGCTACAGGCGAGGCAGGCAGCGGCACCCCAGTTTACAGATGGCGACACCGAGGCCCGCCAGCAGGCGGTGGAGTTGGAGGCAAACGCCGCGGTCTGGCTCCAGCCGGCCCCACGGGGTCCCCCAGAGCCCTCCTCCCGGGGGACCCAACACGCCCTCCCGGAGGGCAGAGGGCTCACTCCACTTCCCGGGTGAGACCATCGAGGCTCAGGGCTGCCCAGGGACAGGCGTGCACTGTCCCCTTGCTGGACCGAGGCCTGGGGTCCGGGATGACCACCTGGAACAGACCTCCGGGCGCAGCGCGGCTCTGTGAGGGCCCCCCGACGCCAGCACGGGGACCGGCACCCCGCAGTCTGTGTCCTGGACCTCCCAGACAGGCTCAGCCTCGGGCACACCCGTGGGCGGGGACTGAACTGTTGGATGTCAGGACACGTCAGGACAGGGCGCTGGGAGCCACGGTGGGGTGGGAGCAGCAAACGTGATCCTGTTGGCCGTCGGAAGCTGAACCCTGGACGGGGCGGGCAGTGGCCAGGTGACGGCAGGAAGGGGTGGGCTGCGGGGCTGCCGGTGGCAGAGGAGGGGAGGGCAGTGGGCAGCTCCATGCAGGGCCGCAGCCTCTGGTGGACGTGCCCTGACGTCCAGGGGCCCCTGTGGGCAGCTCCGCCTGCACGACCCGGGGGGCGGGCTCGGGCAGTGAAGGCCCGTCCTGCCTGCTGGTGGGCGCAGACGCTGGAAAGGCTGGGGGTGAGCTGGGGGGCAAGACCACCCGACCCCAGAGGCCCACGGGGTCTCTGAGTCCTCATTCCAGGGGTAAAGGAAGTCACTGCTGAGGGCCTCAACTTGGGGTGACAGGATCAGGTCTGGGCACAGAAGTCCCCTCTGACTGCTGGCAATGGGGTGGCACAGGGGCCTGAGGGATCCTGGGCGGGGCCACGGGGGCTCAGGAGAGGAACTGGCCACCCGGCAGCAGGACAAGGTGCCCGGTGGTCAGTGAGGGTCCCTTTTGAGGGTGGGGAGCCGCACACAGGGCAGGAAGCAGGGCCAGGCAGTGCGGTGGGACAGCAGGGGCTGAACAGCTGAGCAGAGAAGGTGAGGAGAGGAGGTGAGCAGGGAGGGGAGGAGGTGAGGAGAGGTGGGGAGGAGAGGAGGTGAGGAGAGGAGGTGAGCAGGGAGGGGAGGAGAGGGGTGAGGGAGGGGAGGAGAGGAGGGGAGCAGGGAGGGGAGGAGAGGAGGTGAGCAGGGAGGGAAGGGGAGGAGGTGAGCAGGGAGGACCCTGGGAAGAGGGAGACCAGTGGCAGTGTGGGAGGGGACCCGGGTCGCCCCTGGTCTGAAGGTGGGTGAGCTCCCTGCCAGGCTGCGCCTTGTGGGAGGAGCTCCCAGGCTGGGTGGGCTGTCCTGGCCACGGGCGGGTGGACGGCTGCTGCAGGGCCTGGGCCCAGGGTGCGGAGGGGGACGCCCGGGGTCAGCCGGCCACCGGGTGGCTGGGAGCCTTTCCGAGTGCTCAGCAGAGTCTCTTGCAGACAGACCGACGCCTCCTGCGCTGAGACAGCAGCTTGGCCCGGCTGCCCCGCCGCCGACGTGCGTGTCCTGCTTGTCTGACGTTCTTGTGTCCAAGGTGAGGCGCTGGGCTCAGTCAGCACCTACACAGGTGTCTTTCACAAGCTTCGTCCTCACGAGAGAGGGGTGAGTGGGCGAGGTGCCTGCAGATGGGGTGCCCCAGAGCCCGCCAGGACCCCCCACACCAGTCCCCATGCTGGCCCCCACACCGTGCCCCCACGCCAGCCCCCACGCTGGTCCCTACGCCAGGCCCCAGCAGCTGTCACCTTTAACGTGTGGTCATTGCAGGACCCTTAGCGAGATGCTTTATCTTGTCTATGGAGACGGAGCCTTGACCTCGACGTGACCTCACACACACAGCTTGCCCATTTCGGACCAGCCATCTGCCACGCGCTCCATGGCCCCATGTGACCCGAGCTGGCTGGGCCCCGCCTGTCTGCTGGGCTCCACGCGAGTACACAGCGATCCAGATGCCCTGAACCGCATGCTTCACATGGGAGCAGGCTGGCGCGTGTCGCTTGCCCCGCGATGCAGTGGGCACGGGCAGAGTTAAATAAACCGTCTGATTCTGATGATCACACAGGCGGATGGCATCTCAGAGTCCAGCCTGCTGCTTGGAGGCAGGTGGGGCCGTGTGTGGGGTCTGCCGCCCACGGTCACGCGAGGGAGGCGTTCACTAAACCGGCCCAGCCGGGCTGCACCTGAGCGGGAGGCTGGGGGGTGCTGTGGGGGGACCAGGATGGCCCCTCACCTGCCAGGCCCGCCTTCACGTTAATGAAATGCCATCCAGGGATGACCTCGGGCCAGCCTCCCTGCTCCTGCCGCGGCCAGGCCTCGTGAGCGGTTATGAAGGAAAGTAAATAACCGGGAGGCTTCCTGGCAGAGTCCCTGCCCCTCGGGAAGGGGAGGTCCAGCCGGCGGCCGTGGCCGGGGACGCCCGAGCCCCCCATTGAATCATCGGTCCCAGGAAGCGGGCAGGGCGTCGGAATCTGCTGGAAACTCCAGCTACAAACGTGGGGAGAGAATTGTGGGTCGGGGCAAACTTGGGGTTCCTTGGGGAGCCCTGGAGGTTTTGTGCCTCTGGTGCTGTCCGTTTGGGGGTGCAGAGCTGAGCGTCCAGTGCCCAGGAGGAGGGACAGGAGGCCGCACTGTCCTAGAGGCCCCTCCGGGGCCCGGGCCGCCCCACGTGACCTGTGGGTGTGGACAGAGCGTGCCGGTCTGGGCTTCGGCTTGCTCATCCAGAACCGGTGAAGCCGCTGCAGTGACACGTGACCGGCCCAGCCTGACGCCTGACGTGGCACATGGGACTCTATCCCCGTGCTGGCGGCGGCTCTGCCACCTGTGGAGGGCTGGGCACGCGTGCAGGTGAGCAGCTATGGCTCCGTGACCCGATGGCCCCGAGCGGGGGCTGAACTGTTCTCGGCCCCAGGCAAGCTTGGCCAGAGGTGGGCGCTCGGTCCCCGCGGGTCCCTCCTGCCTCTCCCACTGCCGGGCTGGGTGTCCTGGGCCAAGGGCCTGGAGTGGAGAGCAGGAGACTCCGGTTGCCATGGCGCCGTCACGGTCTCCCCTGAAGCCACCTCCTGTGGCGGCTTTAAAATCGGTCCTCAGCGCGGTGGAGAGCAAGGGCCTGCTCCCCGTGTGGGCTGGGCCGGCAGACGGCGCGTGGGTTCTGGGACCAGGTCACAGGTCACGGTGGCCTCCCCCTGCTCTCCAGTCACTCGCTGGGGGCGGGGGGCAGACGCCACGTCACGAGGACGTCCCAGGAGAGGCCACCTTAAAACTCGTCTGGAAACGCAAGGGGCCCAAGGAGCCACGTGGTCTGGACAGAGTGAAGCTGGAGGGTCCCAGGTCCTGATTTTAAAACTCATCACACAGGTTCAGCGAGCGAGGCCGGGGTGACATGGGACGGACACAGGTTCAGCGAGCGAGGCCGGGGTGACACGGGACGGACACAGGTTCAGCGAGTGAGGCCGGGGTGACATGGGACGGACACAGGTTCAGCGAGCGAGGCCGGGGTGACACGGGACGGACACAGGTTCAGCGAGCAAGGCCGGGGTGACATGGGACGGACACAGGTTCAGCGAGCGAGGCCGGGGCACAGGACGGACACAGGTTCAGCGAGCGAGGCTGGGGCACGGGATGGACACAGGTTCAGCGAGTGAGGCCAGGGTGACATGGGACGGACACAGGTTCAGCGAGCGAGGCCGGGGTGACACGGGACGGACACAGGTTCAGCGAGCGAGGCCGGGTGACACGGGACGGACACAGGTTCAGCGAGCGAGGCCGGGGCACAGGACGGACACAAGCCAATGGGCCGGGACCGAGGGCCCAGGAATAAACCCGCGCTCACTGCCATGGAGCCTGACGGGGCCAGGACAGTCTGGTGGGGCCCGCATATCCCCGCAAATGGCGCTGGGTCCCCTGGCCAGGCCGCAGCACACCCATCTATATCCAGACCTGGGAACCTGCGCTCGAATGGTAGCTCCTCCTAAATGTAGTGACAACTCGGAGACTCTTCAGAGAAAACGGAGGCGCCAATCTTCGTGGCTTTGGGTCCGACACCAAGAGCACAGGCTGGTGGCCCCCCTCCATGTTGACGGCCCCCCCGATGGATGGACGGATACCCCAGAACCTGCAGGACGCCCGGCCGGGGTGTGACGACGGGGCTGCAGCAGGTGGACTCGCTGCCAGTGGGTCTCTGTGCCTCAGCTTTCTCACCTGTCAAATGGGGCCATCACCACGGAGCTACCGCGAGGGATCGCGTGGCTCACTCCGCCAGGGCCGGCCGCGTTCCCCGCCCCCTCTCAGATCCTCAGCTCTCCCCCAGCTCCCAGGGGCCGAGGGAGGCCGTGCAGGGACCAGCCATCAACTGCTGGCCCAGCAAGGCCCTCCCCAGCGCGGCCCACTCGGCCTCAGGACTAATCTGAAATCTTAAGCACAATTAACGAGGTAATCGGGGTCAGCAGAGCCTTCAGATGCAGTTTAGCACGAAGCCCTAGCACAGGGCTCACGCAGACGGTGCTGTCGATATAATGGATTCCCACCCGTCGCCCTCAACGCGGCTGCGGCTGAGTCAGCCGCCTCCCAGAGGCCGCCAGGCCCGCCGCAGCCGCCGTGCCAGTCGTTACCGCGGAGCTGGTGACACGTTCAGAGAATTCATTAGGGAAAGAAAACAGTAAAATTTGAAGTTATTTGTAAACCCGACAGGGAAAACATGCATCATTTGGAGGAAGGAAATGTGTCGATTCCAGACGGAGGGACGCGGCTCCTTCAGTCAGGGCCCTGCCTCCCACGGAGAAGGCGCCGCGAGAGGCTTCCAGCTCTCAGCGCACCCAGGGCCCAGATGGGGCAGAACCCGGAGGGCAGGGCCCGCACACTCACACAGCACTGCCGAGCCTCCCAGGCCTGCAGGAAGGAGCAGGGCTGGGCCCGTGTCTGGGACAGAGGCCTGGCCAGGGCCGGCTGCCCCGTGGACATGGGACACGGACACGGCGTGGCAGGAGGTCAGGTTGGGATGGGAGGCCCTGGACCCCTCTGCTGCCCCTTCCTCCTGGCGCCAGCCAGACCTCCTGCTGAGAAACCTCCTGCCATCCCAAGCCCTTGCCTGCCCTCCCCTGGTCCCCCTCCCGGTCCCCCAGGCCCCCGCCTGTTCCCCCCTCCCGCTTCCCCACCTGGTCCCCCCCGCTGGTCCCCCCTCCCGGTCCCCCTCTCCCCCCGTCTCCTGCCTGGTCCCCCCCCCCGCCCCCCCTTGCCCCCCCGCCTGGTCCCCAGCCCAGGTGCTCACCCCTGGCCCTGTCACTGCTGCCTCTAGGCAGGGCCTTCCTACCTGTCAAGACTAAATCCTCATGAGAGTCCCGCCCAAACACCACAGGGGGTTCCCCAGCACCCACTTTCCTCCCCAGATCTACTCACATCCTGGTTATGATCCCAACGGTGCCCACTGGTGCCTCGTCCGTCTGCACCTCCCGGCTCCTGTGTTCATATGGACCCGTGAACCTTGGGCCCCACGAATGCACTCAACGCCCACATGTAACATGCCGGGGCCCACGTGTGACATGCCGGGGCCCACGTGTGACGTGCCGGGGCCCACGTGTGATGTGCCGGGGCCCACGTGTGACATGCCGGGGCCCACGTGTGACGTGCCAGGGGCCCATGTGTGACGTGCTGGGGCCCATGTGCGTCCCCTGCCTTCCCTGGGAGTGGACGATGCCCCGTCACTTGCTGACGCTGGGCTGGGAGGCAGAGGTGACGGCCGCTGGGTCGCACAGGGAGTGGGGGGCCCACGGAAACCTCCTGCCCCTCGCCAGCCAGCCAGCCACCTGGGGGGTGAGCGTCAGCGGGGGGCTCGGTGGGTGGCGGGTGCTCAGGGCAGAACTCCAGGGGACCAGGGGTGACCCTGAGGCTGTGACGGGGAAGTGCGAGCCTGCCCTGCGGGGTGAGGACAAGCCCGTGACGGCGTGAGGGCCACTGTCTGGAGGCGGGAGGGAGGGTCCACCTGCACCGTCAGGGCCCTCCTGGGAGAGGGCGGACAGCAGGGTGTGGCCACTCCCACGAGGCATCGGAGCCGCAGGGGACACTGCTGTTGGCCGCCTGGGACGAGGCAGGCCCCGCGAGGAGGGGCTCAGGGGCGGGGGCAGGGCACAGGGAGGGGGTGGGTGGCATTGGGTGAGAAATGGGCTCCGTGGGGCCCTTCCCAGGGCACCACCCAGCTCCGCTCCCCTCCTGGCGCTCGGGGCCTGGAGGTGCCGAGGGACGGGCAGTCAGTGGGCGCCGTGGGCACCAGTGGGATCATCACAGGATGGAGGCCCGTAGAGGGCAGGGGCGTCTGCGGTCCAGGCGGAGGCCCAGGGCACCCTCAGGCCGGCTTTGTAGGAGGCTGCTCGGGTGGGGCCTGGGGCAGCACCTCCCCCCAGGCTGGCCCTGGCCCCCCTTCCGGCCGGTGCAGAGGTTAATGGAGGCAGTGGGGCAGGCGGCTGGGAGGACACATCTCTTCCGCGGGAACAGAATGGGCAGATCAGAGCTCGGGGGTTTACGAGCTGCAGGGGCATCGGCTGGAACGGACCAGCGGTGGGTTTGGGGCTGGCGCTGGCTCCTGAGACCCCGGCTGAGACCCCGGCTGCGGGCTGGGCTAAGGGCGGCAGGCAGGCTGGGCAGGACCCGTCGATGCGGGTGCTGGACCCTCACAGGCCCTAGGAGGTTGGCTCTCACTCCCTGGACAGATAGGGAGACCAAGCCCTCTCCACCCCCCTGAACCCCAGCCCCCAGCCCGGCCTCCCGAGCGGTCCTCACCCGGTACCCCAGCCTGCCACCCCCTCCAGGCCCTGCCCCCACCGTGCCGCCCCCAGGTGTGCCCAGGTGTGCCTCTTCAGCAAATGAGCCCCTCACCCCACAGGCCGCGCCCTCCGCCCCCACCCCCTGCCCCACCCCCCTCAGGCAGGCGCGGGGGTGGGAAGGCCCCTGGCCTGGCCCCATGCTGACCGCTGGCCGCCCTGCTGCGTCCTCCGTGAGGTGTCTGGGACCCTCTGACCCACCCGGGGGCTCAGACCTGGAAGGAAGTCCCCATTATCCCAAAGGTCCCGTTCAGCCCTGCCAGCCCCTGCCATGTGACTCGGGGGGCCCTGTGCTTCTCTGAGCGCGTGAACCTCATCGTTCCCCGCTCCCACAGCCCTCTGGTCAGCTGTGTGGTCGCCCTAACTTCACGGCTGGGGACACCGAGGCTCGGAGCCGGAAGCCACGGCTGCTGCCGCTCCCCCCCATCCCCCCCCCCCCCCACCGCCCGCTGGGCCGCCCCGGGTCTGAGGGCAGGTTTTAATTAAGGTGGCTTGTAATTACCTAGCCGCATCCACTTAATAAAACTCGGGGGAGTCTTAATTTTTGTGTCTTATTTAAAAATTTCATCACCACCTGCCGACATGGAAGAGGGTCCTCACAGAGCCGACCCGTGTGCCTGGCTCTGAACTTGGGGGCTTGGGGAGCCGGCTGCAGAGAGGAGGGGGCAGCCTGGGCCTGCCATTGGTGTCCCGCCCGCCTAGGCCTCAGGGTCCCCTCCTCACCAGAGCCTGCCGCCTGGACATGCGAGGCCAGACCACCTGCTTGCTTCCTCGGGAGGCTCAGCACGTGCAAAGGTCCAGGGGCCTCTGGGGGGACAGTGCTGGTGGGGTGTGTGTGGCCAGGGCCAGGCTGGGAGGGCCGCATGCGGTGAGGGCCTGGGCTACCCCCGAGCATCCACCAGCTTCTGCTCCCCACAGCCCACGAGTGCTCCCCCCCCCCCCCCCGGCAGGACGGCCGGCTGGGGGGCCACGGGGCTGGCTGGATGCTCACGCCACACCTGGCTTCGAGCTCGCTCTGCGCGAGAACTCGGAATCCGTCTGGGACTGAAAGACCAGGGAATTCACACAACACCCGCCTTTGCGGCTTCCGGGAGACACGGCGGGTCCGGGGGCGGAGCCGGCGCCGAGGCGCTTGGCCAGGTCCCACATGGGCTGAGCCTCTCCCCCCTCAGCACAGAGCCGCCCGGCCTGGGCCTGGCTCCTTCCCTCAGCCAGCACCGCACTGAGGCAGGGGCCTGGGCCGGAAGAGACCTCAGAAGGCGCGAGGAACCCTGTGAGGGCGCCTCTGTCCCCCCTGCCCCCCAGCTCAGGCTCAGAGGCCCCAGGAGGCTGTGTAGGCCCCCCGCCCAGCACCCAGTCCGTCCAGGCGGCGCTGACGGATGGACCAGGGTTAATAAGGCCCCTTCCTCCTGGAGGCTAATTAAATATTAACGGCTGGTGAGGTCAGCAGAAACCGCTCGGTGGCGGCAGAGTGAGATGCCTTTAATTAATTCTCCCGCTGAGGGTCTGGCGGAGGGGCCCACGCACCCCACGCACCCCAGCCGCCCTCCACACCCCCGGCCACATGACAGCCCCTCCACGGCCCTCGGGTCCACAGCACCCACGTCCCTGTTCACCGCCGACCCAGCCCGACCTGGGCCCCTCACCCCCGTGCCCCGCGGGAGCACCCTCCCCCCTGCCCAGCACCCAGGACTCTGCCCGGGACACGCCCCTGGCCCTGGCCCCACCCACAGCGGGCGGCCTGCGGAGCACCAGGCCTGGCACTGCGGCCCCGTCAGGCCTCATGCGTCCAGGCCAGCAGGGTTGGGGGCGGCACAGGCGGGGCTCCCTCCCATCCCTCAGCCCAGGACAGACCCACAGAGCGAGGGGACAGCCCGGTGTCCGCCTCTCCACCACCATCTGGTTACCATCAGAGAGGGCCGCCCACCCACCGCCGCCGCTGGGGCCATCGGGGCTGGGGGGTGCGGGCAGGCTGACCCAGAGGTTCCCTCAAAGAGGCTCCGGCTGGGGCTCAGAGGTGCCCGGACACAGGCGGTGGGTCCCAGGCCCCCAGAGGGAAGCCCGGGCCCGTGGGCAGGGCTCAATGCCACAAGGATCTGAGGGGTCGCCCTTCACCCCCTGGCTTCTTGGACACAGTGGGGCCTGGAGGTGGGGGCTCAGGCCAGAGGGCAGCTGGGAAGGAGGCTGTGGGCCGGACGCCTGCCCCCTCCCCCCCCGCCCCGGTGCTGGGCTGGGGCCTGAGCCTGAGACCCGGTGCCCCAGGACACAGGAGACCCAGCACCTGGGACGTGGCAGGTGGGTCCTGGGCCTGGAATCTGGCAGGATGGGCAGCTCTGTCCCTGAACAGTGGCTTCGCCGGCTGCGGGCAGGGCTCCCGGCGCGGCCCCAGCGGCTCGGGCCCACCTCCGGGAGGCGGCAGAGCTATGCACCGGGTCCCCTGCCCCGGGTCCGTGTTAATTTTGTATTTATTTGAAAGCGGGACTGGAAGCGGCGTCAAAGTGAGGCTAAAGTAATTAGGGCTCCTGCTGATGGACCGCACGGGAGGGACGGAGGGTCATTTATTACTGCGTCGCTTGCCGGAAAGGTTAGAGGCTGAGAAGTAATTATTTTTCCTGGCTCCCCCTCCCCATCCTCTCAGCAGGGGAGAGCAGTGTGGAGGTCTGGGACCCCACTGCCCTGCCCCAGGGGCCTCTGAGCAGCTCACCCACCCCCCTCCTCTCTTTTGTTCCCTCCCTGGTTAAGGTCCCCAGGAAGGCAATGGCACTAACTTGCTGTGTACCCAGCCCTGGGCAGGGCCCGAGGGGAAGCGGCACCAGCAGCTGGCACAGCAGGTGCCAAGGACCTGCAGGCTGAGGCAGGGGGAGTGGGACCGGAGGAGGGGAGGACAGAGGCCAGGCTGTGGGTGGGGGGACATGTGACCCACCCACGCCCCTCACCTGGTCCAGGTGGGTTTTCAAAAGCACATAACTCCCCCAAGCCTCCACACCGGCCCCCGCCCGGCCCAGCCCTGCTCTTGCCTCCTGCTCCCGCCCGTAGCTGCTCGGCTCACCTCCGGGGCTGCCATGGCGATAGGAAGTGGCAGCAGCCAGGGGCTCAAACAGAAGAGGGAATTGGTTGCCTCCTAGAGCTGAGCCATCTGGGATGGATCTGGCTTCAGGCACGGTTTGATCCAGGGCCCACATGTTATCACCAGCATCCTGTCTGGACTCTGTGGACTCTGATTTTTCTGCAGTGGCAGGTCTACCCTCAGGCTCCAGAAACTGCCTGAGGGTTTCCGTTTCCACCCAAGATAAAGTAACAAGGACTAATTTCTCATCCCATCCAAAACAATTACTAAAACAAAACAAAACAAAACACAGACAAAAATATAAGAAACAATGTTTTTCAAGACACCAGGCTGTGAAGGACAGAGATTTCCTGAGAGATGGGGGAGAAATGAGTGAGTCCTGCCACGGAGAGGAGACCGAGAGGCAGAGGGAGGAGCTGGGTGTGGACGGCAGACTCCCCGAGGCAGAGCTAAGGGTCTGGGACGGCGGTGGGTGTTGCAGGACAGCACCCCGGAGAGGAGACCGGCAGAGGGTCCCTTGTGCGTGCTCAGGAGGGGGCTGCCTCCCGCACGCGGATGGGGGATTGGCCAGGCCTGGGAAAGAGCCAGTGGAAGGGAAGGATTCGAGGGCCAACGCCCAGTGCCCACAGGGCTGGGGAACGCCTCTGCTGCCAGCGCCCAGTGCCCACAGGGCTGGGGGACGCCTCTGCTGCCAGCCAGACTCGTGACGGGAACTCACCGCTCCCGGCCGTGGGAAGGAGGCGCAGGCAGGCCCTGCCTCGGTCGTGGGGAAATCGCCTCCGGGCTGACGGCTGCCCCAGCGGCACCAGATCAACAGCTGCAAGACTGGAGAGGACCCAGCTGCTCCCCATGACTTCACTGCACCCCAAATGCAAGTGAAGTGCGTTTGCAGGACGTCATCGACCCCAACCAACGAGGTGAAAGTCACCACAGCTGGTGTCCAATCAGAGGCCATCAGGCATTAAGAGGTGAAAGTCACCACAGCTGGCGTCCAATCAGAGGCCATCAGGCATTAAAAGCAGCAGAACGACAGGGCCCATGCGGAGAACGGCCCTAGGACCGCCCCGCATGCTAGAACGGGAAGACGGGCGCAGAGAACCAGTCGCCATGACTATACTTCTCGTGTCTGAAAAGTTGAGACGTGGAAGATTAAAAAGAAGAAAAAAAAAAGACCCAAATTGAAATTTTGGACGTGAAAACTCTGAGGTCTCATATGAAAAGCACACTGGGTGGCATTAAAAGCAATCTCGATGCGAGGAAGGAGGAGAATATGAGCTTGAAGGCTGGTGACAGAAGCTGCCCAGATGAAAAACAGAACAAAATGTTTTGTAGTAAAAATGACCATTGGTGCTGGCCGGTGTGGCTCAGCTCGGGGAGTGTTGGCCCATGAACCAGGAGGTCACGGTTTGATACCCAGTTGGGGCACATGGCAGGGTTGCGGGCTCGATCCTCAGTAGGGGGCGTGCAGGAGGCAGCCGACCCATGATTCTTTCTCCTTGTGGATGTTTCCATCCCTCTCCCTTCCTCTCTCTAAATCAATAAAAACATCATAATTTTTAAAAAGATCACTGGTTGTCTGTGAGCCAGCTTCCACTGGAGTTCGAAGGGAAGTGGGGAAGAGACAAACTACTTGAGGAAGTTTGGCTGAAAGTTCACGAAATCTGATGAAAACTATAAACTCACGGATAAAAGCTCAGATGTAAGAAACAGGAACAAAACTACAAGAGGCCCATCATCATGCAACTGCTTAGAAGCTGTGATGAAGAGGAAGTCTTAAAAGCAGTCAGACGGGGAGGGGTGTGCACGCAGGAGTAGAGACACGGATGGGGACTTCTCCTGGGAGTGATGACGCAGGACGGCTGCGGAGCAACATGGTAAAAGCACGCAAGAACCCGTCAACCTAGAATTCCACACCCGGCACACGCACCCTCCCATCTGACGAGGAAGCCAAGGTGTTTCCAGACCACAGACATGGCCCTGCCTGGGGGAGGTGTGGGGGGATGTCCTTCCAGCAGAAGAGGATCAGACCACGGCGAGGTGAGGCCACGCGGCCGGCGGTGAGAAGCCCGGGAGCTGTCACGAGGTGGGTGAGCAGGCGGCGGTTTCCTCCTCATCTGCATCTATTTACGTGACTGAGTGAACACAGGTGATAACACGTACTTGAGCTTATAACACACGTGAGAGCAAAACCAATTCCAAACCGCCGTACACGCCGCGAGGAGGAGCTGAGTGGTTAGACAGCGCAGTGGCAAGGTTCTCGTGCAGACACCGTGCGGAGTGCGTGTGGAGGGCCTGGCTGTGACATCACGGCAGTTTGTGAGACGCTGCATCGAGGAGGGGGGCGGTCATGGCAGGGTTTCCTGTAGTTGCATGTGAATTTACACTGATCTCGACATTAAAAGTCTAATTACATTTTTTAAATTAAAAAAATCAATAAAGGCAACTGGGAAAAGCCATGATGAACAAAATATCATCTAAGTTTGAAGTAAAGACAGGATACGGACGGGAAAACTGGAGAGAGAGAGCAGAGCGAGAGAGCGAGAGCGAGAGGGAGAGAGAGAGAGAGAGCAGAGTGAGAGAGCGAGAGAGCGAGAGCGAGAGAGAGAGAGAGAGAGAGAGAGAGAGAGAGAGAGAGAGAGAGAGAGAGAGAGAGAGAGAGAGAGAGAGAGAGAGAGGGAGAGGGGAGGCCCCTCCTTCGCCCCGCCCACACCGCTCCCAACATCTCCCACCCGGACACCATCAGCTGGGGCCTCCTGCTGCGGTTCCCACGTCTGTAAATGACAATCCTGCTGGGGTGGCCGGCCCCAGCGTCCCCGGGAGGGAGGCGGACACTCGCCACGAGGGGTGGACCGCCAGGACATGACCTGAGTGGCAGGAGCCACACACAGAAGGCGCTTCGCCTGCTCCACGCAGACCGGTGCCCAGCGCAGGCACGTGGTGGGGACGGTGAGGCGGGCGTGGCGGGCTCGGGAGGGAGCGGAGTGGCTGCTGGTGGGGGGTCTCCTGTGGGCGTGACGAGGTTTCGGCAGGAGCCTGGCGGCGGTTGGACGACACGGAACATACGAAATGCCGCCGACTGTTCCCTGTGAATGGTTAGCGGTGCATGCATGTCGCGTGAATTTCACCTCCATTAAAAAAAGGGTTAAGACCCAGGCCCGGCCGGGCGGTCGTGGGGGGAAGCCAGCTCCCCTGCTGGGCCCAGAGCAGGCAGGCAGGGTGCAGCCTGGGCTGGAGGGCCCACCCTCCTCACGAGGGCCCTTTATCTGCCCCCCAGACGCATCGCTCCCCACCTCAGAGCCCGCTCACAGCTCTGGGAAGGAAGTCCACAGTCTCCCTGGGCACCTCCCTGCTCACTCGCCCCTCACCCGCCCCCCACTTGCCCCCCACCCGCCCCCCACCTCGCCCTCCACGGCTGCGGCTCCAGCCTCAGGGACTTCGCACTGGCTGTTCCACTCACCAACAGTGCTTTTCCCTCCCCTCTCCACCTGGTTGACTCAAGTGTGGGGGAGCCCTCCCTCCACCCCCAGCCCCCCACTGCCTGGTGGCTGGTTCTATTTCCTCCTGAGAGAGCGCTGAGGGCGGAGGAGGTCCAGCCCCTGCACAGAGCCTGGCCCGGAAGGAAGGCACCAGGGTCAGTACAGAGGGGTGTGGGGGGTTCAGTACAGAGGAGGTGTGGGGGGGTCAGTACAGAGGGGGTGTGTGGGGGGTCAGTACAGAAGGGGTGTGGAGGGGTCAGTACAGAGGGGGTGTGGGGTGGTCAGTACAGAGGGGGTATGTGAGGGATCGGTACAGGGGGGGGGTGAGGGGGGTGCCTCCGCAGCAGACAGAGCAGAGGGCCTGCGCCTGACCACCCCCCAGGGCCCGGCTCCCTGGGACAGTCTCTGCGCCAGCAGCTCCCGTGGCTGCGGCCACCCCGCCTGATGGGAGGAGGTTCTGGGGGCAGATGGCGGAGCTGCTGGGCCTGGGCCCTGAGGGCGGCTGGTCAGGGGCACACCTGGCTCCCCTCAGGCGGCTTTGCCCATCTGTGAAATGGGCACATTTACCGCCGCCCTTTGCAGGGGGCGTGTGGGAGGTGCTCCTGCTGGGCCAGGCCCTTTCCTGGGGGAAACCCCACCCCCACCCGCCACCACGGGCACTCAGCCTGTCCCGGCCCCGGAGTCCCGGCTGCCAGGCCCTGGGTGAGGAGGGGCAGGAGGAGGGTGCCCTGTGACTCAGGACGCCAGGGGTGGGCAGGGCGGAGTGCCCTCCCTCCAGCACCCGCGCCCAGCGGCGCTGTCTGTCTGTCTGTCTGTGCGGGCGCCTGCCCACCGTAGCTGGCGGCGCTGCAGAGCACGCAGCTGTTTGCCGGGCTTGTCAGGAACCAAACGCGTCACTGTTTAGCGATCGAGCCGCCTAATGAATATTGGGCCAGATATTCCGAGGCCTGTTCCGACTGATTACTTGGAGAGCTGAGTGCGCCTCCCAATTACCCAGGCAATTAGGCGACTAATTAAACACTTACCCTCCGTTTCATAAACAGGCGCGCGGGTGGGAGCGGGAGCTGGCTGGGCGCCTGCGTGATGCTGCCGGAGCCCACGCACACACACGCACCGCGGGGCCATGGGGCGGCCGGCGGGCAGACAGCAGGGGCTGGGTGTCCGGACAGGCCAAGGATCTGTCCAGATCCGCCCGGACACGGTCCAGTCTCCTCGGCCCTGTCGGCTGCCCCTGCTCCAGGAGGTCCGTGACCTGCCCGGCCCAGAGCGCCTCTGCTCGCTGACCGGGTCCTGCCCCGCCCGGCCGCCCACTGCCCGCTGCCCGCAGGCCTCCCCTCCCGGCCCGCACTCGGCTGCTCCGAGGGGCAGAGCCAGCAGGCCCGGCCTCTGCCTCCCAGCCCCTGCGCCTGCCCTGCAAGCCGGATTCTTCTGGAAGATCCACGCCCCAGGCGGGTCTGGTGGCTTTTTGTTCTTTAAAGATGTTTTTATTGATTTCTGAGAGGGAGGGAGAGGGAGAGGGAGAGAGAATCATGGATTGGCTGCCTCCTGCACGCCCCACACTGGGGATCGAGCCCAAAATCCCGGCATGTGCCCTGATCGGGAACTGAACCGTGACCTCCTGGTTCCTAGATCGGCGCTCAACCACTGATGGCTTTAAAACATGCCTGGCCGCGCCTTCCGTCCATGCTCTTCTGGGGTTTGCATCCACCTGCAAGAGAGGGGGTGCTCTCCCTCCCGGACGGACAGCGCGTGGACAGGAAGGTCCCGGACTGCCAGCTTTAGGGACAGGCCCTCGTGCCCGACCCGACCCTTCCCGGCTGCCCCATCCCGTCCCGGCTGCCTGATCCTGCCCTGGGCCAGCCTCCGCGTGGTGAGCAGGCCCAGGGCACACACACCGGCCCCCAGAGGCCCACAGGCCGGGAGAAGAGGGAGATGAAGCTCGGTAGAGAAGGACTTGCCCTGACGTGCCAGCCAGCAGGGCGGCATCTGGATTGGAACGGGCGCCCGTCCCGCCAGAAGCTGGGCTGTGCAGCGTCCCGTTCCACCGCGGGAGGCCAGCCCTGGGGCCAGAGGGAGGGCGGCGGGACGGCAGTCACGGGACAGGAAGAGGCCCGCTAAGTGCAAATGCTTGGTCCAACCCTCCAGGCCCCGGAGAGCAGGAGGAGCCGCTGCAGCCAGCCCGGCCGCGCCGTGGATGCTGAGTGACCCGGGTAACCCGTCCCTCCCTGGACCACGCCTTGGCCTCCAGGCCCAGGAAGGACTTGGAATGCTGTCCCCACCGGGGCCCCAGGGCCACCTGGGAAAGTGGGGCGGGGCCAGGACTGGGTGCTGGTCCCCCCACAGCCCCCTCGCCGCTGGTTCCCGGTCCGCGGGCTGGGAGCCCCTGGAAGCAGGTGCTGCCGGACGTGCTGCCCACCCGGGACCTCGGCTTCCCTCCGACCCTGGAGGTGGCACGGCAGGGACGGGACGGTGAGGAGAGGACGGGGACCAGCACCCCGCCTGCCTGCACTGGCTCCGGCGCCGCCGGGACAGAGTGCCACAGACGGGGGGCTTCAATCGACGGACGAGCTGTGTTCGCCCAGCCCGGAGGCCCCGTCACCCTTGACCTCTCCCGCCTGTCTATCCAGATTCCCCCTTCCTGTCAGGTCACGCCACTGGCCTCGGGCCACCTGACCCTGCACGGCCTCTTCTTCCTGAGTCACGTCTGCAAAGACCTTCGTTCCTAACGAGGCCACCTTGCAGGCAGCTGGGTGCAGACTCGCATGCCTTTTGGGCACACGATTCAGCCCCCAGCAGCCCCGCTGCGCTGGGCACCCCTGGGCCAGGGCTTGCCCTCTCTGAGCCTTGGTTTCCCTCGTGAGGCTGAGGGAAGCAGGTCCTGGTCCCGTCTTTGAGCTGCCAGGAGTCCTGAGCCCAGCCCCATTTCCCGCTCAGCCTGGGTCCCCACCAGCCTCTCCCCTCTCAGAACATCCGTCTCTTAGACCCAGTGGACGAGGTTAAGCCCTGAGGTAGCCTCGTGTCCAGCCTGGGAAACGTAACCCGTCCCGCGCCTCTGCGGCCGAGCGAGGCTTAGGCCCCGGAGAGGCCTCCTAGGGGCCAAGGAACAGAGGGCTGGTGGAGCAGGGAATCACCTCAGCCTCCTCCTCCAGGGAGAACACCTGGATTTCCTCCACGCCACCCTGACCCCTCAACCCCGTTCTCTGCCTGTGGGAGGCAGTTCAGGCCTCTCACCCCGGCCTCAGGGGCCTCCAGGACCACGGCCAGCACCCAGCCCCTTTGCTTTCTTGTGTCCAAGCTTTTTAAAGAATCACGGAGGATTTGTTTTTATTGATTTTAGAGAGGGAGAAAGAAACATCGATCGGTTGCCTCCTGTATGTGCCCCGACTGTGGATCGCACGTGCAGCCTTTTGGTGCACGGGGAGACGCTCCACCCACTGAACCGCCCGCCCGGCCAGGCCCTGCGTCCAGGCTTCTGCTTAGCAGGCCACCTGCCCAGAGGCCTCTGCGAGTGGCCACAGAGGGTGCTGGGCCCCAGCGCGGAGCTCCCAGGTGGCAGCTTGCAAGTTGTAGACAGCAGGAAGATGAGAGCGCCTGGCACTGGGCGGCCAGCTGGGCGCAAGGCCTCCTGGGGCAGCTCCTGCCCAGAGCCTGCCCTGCCTTTCCCTGGCTCCCCACCTTCCCTTTCTGGGACCGGGAGCTTCGGGGCTGTGGTCAGGGCTCGCCCTCAGGCCGGGGAGCCTGGGACCCGAGACTGGCCCCTGTTCCCGTGTACCACCCGGGCCCGAGACCTGCTCTGCCGCCTGCCCAGCCCCGGGCCTCGGAGGGAAGCCCAGCAGACAAAGGGCCTGTGTCGGCCCAGCTGGCGAGGCCGCGTTCCTGGCGGCCGGGAGTTTAGGAAAACAGGGCCTTGGGTCCAGGGTGAGCGGGCGGTGGGGAAGCCGGAGCTAATTAAATCTGCTGGCGGCCACAGAGGCCGATTGTGCGGGAGAGGATGTTAATGCGCATTTTAAATATTTATCGTAACTGAGGTGGGTTATGAAAACAGACAGTCTTCCTTTCAACACGCCCTGCGTCAGATTTAGGGCTTGTCTGGCCGCTGAGTGATTTCCCAGCAGCCGGCGAGGCCGGAGCCCATCCATTATGTCCCGAGGGGCCACGATGGTGATAGATTAGCCGGCAGATTTACGGCTGGCGGTGCGAGGGGGCCGCACACACCTGTCGGGGCTGGTGGACGAGGAGGTGCCCTGGACGAGGAGATGCCCAGGAGGAGGAGGAGGTGCCCTGGAGGAGGAGGGGGTGCCCTGGAGGAGGAGGAGGAGGAGGAGAAAGTGTCCTGGAGGAGGAGGAGGAGGAGGAGGAGGTGCCCTGGAGGAGGGGGGGGTTCCCTGGAGGAGGAGGGGGTGCCCTGGAGGAGGGTGCAGTGGATGAGGGTGCGGTGGGCAGCTCTGGGCCGAGGAATGTCCAGGCGTCAGCTGGCCTGAGCCCTGGTGACAGCATCAAAGGCCCCACGCCTGCCCTCTACGCATGTCACAGCCAGCTGGGGGCTCCGCACCCTGCTCCCCTCCTGGTCTCCATCTCCTCACCCGGAACATGGGGCCGGGTAACACCAGGCGCAGTTGTTGGGAGCAACACAAAATGGGAAATGACGTAGGTTTGTCTGTTTCCGTGAGTGGATGCCCCACCCGGCGGTTTCAAGCTGCCCGCTCGGGTCACCAGAGGCAGAACGCAGAGCCTGAACAATTGACCCTTTGAACTAGCGCAGCCGCGGGCTCGGCGCACAGGCCTGGCCCAGGGCCCAGAGGGGAGCCAGGTAGGAAGGGTGGGCTGGGGGCCTCTGGGCAGGTTGTGGGTGTCTGCTGTAATTGGAGCAGGGGGAAGGGGGCTGGGAGGGGCAGCTGGATTCCGGGAGGGCTGGGGGCTGGGGATGACCAGCTGGGCCCTCCAACTTGCTGGTCATCCTTTAGGGAGGGGTCTCGGGGGACGAAACCTGCCTCCTGCACCTGCCCCAGTGCCATGCTCAGCTGGGCAGGCCCCGGGGACACTGCTGAGGTCCATGTGTCCACTCCAACCTGCAGAGCAGGAGTCCTCTCTCAGACCTCCTGCTTGCATGCCCCCAGTGACAGGCAGCTCACTACCTTACAGGCAGCTTCAGCCCCTCCCCCTTCACTGACCCGTCCACACAGTTCCCAAAGGGAGTCAGGGGGTACGCATCGCCACGTGGGCAGCACTGAAGCTAACGAGGCAGGGGACCCCCTTCCTGTACCCGCACCTGTGGCCTCAGTCCTGCCCTGTCCTGGGGTTGCTCCTACCTGCCCTCCTGAGCCAGGGTCTCTGTCAAGTCCCCTCACATCCCACCCACAGTCCCCAACCTCCCCGTACGCCCAATCACTCACTGATAACCCCCACCTGCCAGCTGGCTCCAGGCTGCCTCTGGGGTCATGGGGACAATTCCCAGGGTGGGGGTGCTGGTGCTGCTCTCGGTGCTCACTGGTGGGCCCTACTGTGTGCTGACACCCCTGCTCACGCCCCCTGGGTGCTTCCTCCAGACCAGGGCGCTGGGCCTGCAGTCCGCTGGGCGGACACCGCGGCTGGGCTCCCGGACAGACACGCATGTGCCTGGCCTGCCTATTAGGACCAGCGGCCCATCGATCGCCTTGTTAGCGGCGCTCGGAGGGAGTGAGCAGGTGGTGCGGCTGGTCGTGGGGACGCGTGGATGGCTCCCCGCCTTGAGGATAGATGGCCCCCCACGGGCTGAGGGGAGAGCGGAGGCTCCCTGAGGCTTGGCCCCGGGGGAGGCGTCCCCCAGACCCCAGGCCTGACTCCAGGCCCCCTGCCCCCAGGACCCCACCCGTGCCAGGGCCCTGCGCAGCCCCGAGGCCCGTGGTGGGCGCTGGGCGAGGCTGGCCGTCCCAGCTGGGGCAGCGCGGTATGAAGGGCTTCGCTGCTCCTAATCCTTAGAAACATAGCAAACCCGGCTCAAAGCTTCAAACGTGCAGACACTCACCCAGTGTGATGCTCTGGGAGGAGTTGAGCCTGCCCCACCTCGGGCAGGAAGGACTCTTGCTGGGGGGTCCCCATAGCTCAGGCACAGCTGGCCAGGCCATGGGCGGAGTGTAGGGCCCCACCTGGCGTCCACCCAGGCGGTGCTGGGCCCTGTCCGTCTGGTCGGCTTCTGAGCACAGTCCAGGTCACCCCAGCAGGGCTGGGGCGTGGTCTCCCCAGGGCGCCCCCCGCCCCCCCAGGTTTACAGCACATCATCCCATCACTGAGCAGAGACGCTGAGGCTACAGCCTAGGTGCAGCTGGCAACAGCACTCAGCCCCTCAAGAGGGGTCAAGATGCCTCAGGGCGCCCACGGGGCACCCGGCTCCGGCTCCAGCTCCGGCTCCGACCGGGGCAGGAGGTGGGGGCTGAGGAGGTCCCGGCCTCCGAGGGGAAGTGCCCCACCTCCCCCAGGGTCCCGAGACCATAGACCAGGCCTCTGACAGGCCCTGCACACCCGGGTTTCCCTGGAGATCGGAGGCGACCTCAGCAGCAGGACGAGGCTCCAGCCCGACCCCAGGGCCTCCGAGGGCAGGCGGGCAGACGCAGGGGGCTGGCCAGCGAGCGGACCGTCCTGTCTTTCCCACAACCTCCCTGGCTTTTGGTCTTTGCTCCAAAACCAATCGATTTCTTGCCACCGCTGCCCAACAGGGTCTCCTGATGTGGCCGCCAGCGTTACCAACAGCCAGTGTCTCCGCAGGCTGCCCTGCTCTGCCGGCCCGGCCCCGGCCCCCGCCCCGGCCCCCGCCCGGCCTGCCCGGGCTCCAGCCAGCCAGAAGGTCGGTCTCCCTGGTGTAGGCCCCACTCCCTCTCACCGTCCCTGGGGAGCCCGAGCCCCGATGCCCACCTCCTGGAAACCAGCCACATGGGGACAGCCACATGGGGACAAGTGCCTTGTAACACTCCAGTCTCCCCAACACTGGCGCCCCCTTGAGTGTTTCCTGTGATCAAATACACACAGAATTTACACCACAACCACGTCCGAGTGTCCAGGTCAGGGGCATCGAGCACATTCACACCGCGGGGCAGCCACCATCAGCTCCAGAACGTTCCATCTTCCCAACCTGAGGCTGTCCCATGAAACACACTCCTCCCTGCCCCGCCCCCCCAACCCCACCTCCTCTACTTCCCGTCTCCATGAACCTGACGAGTCTGGGGACCTCCCTCGAGTGGAGCCAGGCAGTGTGTGTCCCCTGTGGCTGATGGCACTGAGCAGTCCGTATTTCATGTCAGTTTCCTTCCTTGTGAAGCCGAGTCACGTCCACTGTCGGGATGGACCACGCCGCTCCTCTGTTCGCTGTCCGTGGGCGCGGGCAGCCCGCCTCCAGCCCCAGCAGCGGGTCGCTGGTCACCATCGATTCTACGTCCGTTCCTGAGGCCCCTCCACGCTGCGCTGCATCGTCTTATGTTCCCACCAACAGGGCACAGCTGCCAGCTTCTCCGCCTCCTCACCCACAGCTGCGCCCTCATCGGGGGGTCCCCTTTCATCCAGAAACAGCACGTTTCTTAGCGAGAACACGCGGCCCTGCTCGGTGGATGCTGAGCCTGGCTGGTCTGCTCCCTGGTCTCTACCCCATCCCGGCTCCAGCGAAACGTTCCCCGGCGGGTGCCTCTGTGTGGCCATAGGATGCCCCTCTCCTCCCGCCTCCGGCTGAGTGACAGCAGGGTCTCACAACTACACGAGTGGCCAGGCGCAGGGGCTACAAGGCAGCGTGGAGCCGAGCCCCTGGCCCAGACGGACGTGGGGTGTGACCACAGAGCTCCCCCGACTCGCCCGCTGTCGTGGCTCAGGGGGTTCAGTGTCGTCTTGGGCGCCAAAGGGTTGCTGGTTTGATGCCTGTGGCCAGGGTTGAGGCTCAATCCCAAGTAGGTGGCATGCAGAAGGCAGCAGAATGATGTTCCATTCTCGCATCTATGTTTCTCTCTCTCTCCCTCTCCCTTCCTTTCTTTCTCACTCTCTCTCCCTTCCTCTCTCTTTAAAAATAAACTTAAAAATTAAAACAAACAAACCTACTCTGACTTCGCTAAGCCATTGAGATGTGGGGGGTCTGTTTCAGCACCACCTGTCCCTCATCCCGTGTGCTGGTACACCTGGCACACGGGCACAGCGACCACACAGGTGGTGTGTGTGCACGCATGCTCGCTCAGGACCATACCTGTCCCCACTCAGGACCACACCTGTCCCCGCTCAGGACCACACCTGTTCCCGCTCAGGACCACACCTGTCCCTGCTCAGGACCACACCTGTCTGTGCTCAGGACCACCCCTGTCCCCGCTCAGGACCACCCCTGTCCCCGCTCAGGACCACACCTGTCCCCGCTCAGGACCACACCTGTCTGTGCTCAGGACCACCCCTGTCCCCGCTCAGGACCACACCTGTCCCCGCTCAGGACCACACCTGTCCCCGCTCAGGACCACACCTGCCGAGCATGCCCACGGGGGCACAGTGGAAGCCAGTGCCCAGGCCGAGGACTGGCAGGCAGGAGCCTCCCTCCGGTCCGCCTTCCATGGGGCTGTGTCTGCCATGTGGGCCTGGCTGTTGGGATGGCGCCCACTCTGGCAGCCTGGGAAGGCCAGCTCAGTGCCCCTGGAGCTCAACCTCATGCCCGCCTCCCAGCCTGCCCCACACAGGCCTCTGCCGGCAGCCTGGCTCCCGGAGCCTGTGAGGGAGGCCGGGGGTGGCACGAGGGGCGGGCGCCAGCGAGCAGGCCCCCGGGCGCGGCTTAGCCGCGATTCCCCGGGTCAGCATACCCGCCCCACCGCCGCCGGTCCGTCAGCCAGATGGTCGCTGCAGCAGGGGGAGAACGCCTGACACACCATTTCAAACCGATTTCACGGCGGCCTCCGGAGAGCCCCGGCGAGCTCCTGACAATCCGATCTGTCGTGAATAAATGTGACAAAATTGCCAATTACGGGAGAGGGGTTTTAATGTCGGGGGCCGGGCGGGCCGTGGCCATGCACTCGGGGTTGACACAACCAGGGAGACAGCCCAGTGGACCGAGAGCACCGAGTCCAGATGAAGAGGGGCTGGGCCGGGGCCAGACGCTGCACCAGCAGGCACGGGGTGGGGGGAGGCACCGGCTGGGCCTGCCAGCCTGGACAGAGGGCCACTGCTCCACAGCCCAGCTCCAGCTATGCCTCGGCCCGCTCACCCCGGCCTGGCAGCCGGCCCTGCCAGGCAGGTCCTGGGCAGGAAGGTGGCGTCGCTGTGGAGGGATGAGGCAGGTGGAGGCGCCATGCCCGCCCTGGCCCTCGGCTCAGAGCCCTTGCCAGCCTGGCTCTGGTGGCCGTCTCCTGGCTGGCAGCTCCCAGGACAAGTTTCAGAAAATCGTCCCCCTGCCCTTGTCCCAGGGGAGGCCCAGAGGGGGGCAGGGCCCACCCATCGCCCAGCAGCAGGGGAGGAGCAGAACTCAGAGGTACGAGTCTCCCCACCCGCCCCGTGGCCCACCCGCCACGGCCACACAGGCCCCAAACGCAGGCCTGTTCCCGTGCCCAGACCCGCCTGGCCGCCTGCCCAAGGCTACCCGCTACCATCTTGAGATGGCAAACCAGGGCTTGTTTTACTCAGGTGGGTAAGACAGACACGAGACCACACATGGCCAAGCGGGAGTCACCGGGTGGGTAGGTCAGGAGGTGAGGAGCTGTGGGCGTGGCCCTGAGCCTTCACTGTGGCTTTCGGGGTGCAGCAGGCTTAGAGGTAGACGTTTGAGGAACCTGGGCTGTAGGGTGGTCTCCAGTTGCCCGGGCCCTGGCGCTGGGTGGTGGGGGAGGAAAGGGCTGCCCCAGAGTGAGAGAGCCTGATGGAGGGGGTGCGTTGCTCACGGGGAGCTGCTGGCTCAGGGATTAGCTGGCCCTGGAGGGTGGTTTCTTCCCAGCCAGCAGGGCCCCAAAATGTCAGTGCATCAAAGACACAGAAAATAGAAACACCCTGGCACACCCCTCCTTCCAGGCTCAGCTTCCCTCTGCAGCACAGGGACTTGGGGGAGGGCCCCAGCTGCAGTCCTCTGCACCCCAGCCTGTCTGCCAGCGCCTTGGCTCCCTTTGCTGCCCGCCTGGCTGCACCTGTGGGTCAGCTCTGCCCAGCGGGCTCTCTTCTCCCTCTGCTGGTGGGCGAGCAGGTGTACAGACCCCTTACCTCCAGCCCAAGCACTGACCTTGTGGACTTGGATTACAATATTAGCCCTGCCCTTTACAAGCTAAACAACTGAGACAGGATAGTCCCTACCGCCCACAGAGTTTATCTGAAAGACTGAGCACAGTGTCCAGCGTACAGAAAGCACTGATTAAATTATGATTGTTGTCACCATGATCACCACCACATCATCTTCATCACCACCATCATGACCATCACCACCATCATCACCATCACCACCATCATCACCATCACCATGACCATCACCACCATTATCACTATCACCACCACCATCAGCACCACCATCATCACCATCACCACCATCATCACCACCATCATGACCATCACCACCATCATTATCACTATCACCACCACCATCAGCACCACCATCATCACCATCACCACCATCATCACCACCATCATGACCATCACCACCATCATTATCACTATCACCACCACCATCAGCACCACCATCATCACCATCACCACCATCATCACTACCATCATGACCATCACCACCATCATTATCACTATCACCACCACCATCAGCACCACCATCATCACCATCACCACCATCATCACCACCATCATGACCATCACCACCATCATTATCACTATCACCACCACCATCAGCACCACCATCATCACCACCACCACCATCAGCACCACCATCATCACCATCACCACCATCATCACCACCATCATGACCATCACCACCATCATTATCACTATCACCACCACCATCAGCACCACCATCATCACCATCACCACCATCATCACCACCATCACCACCACCATCACCATCATCATCACCACCATCACCACCACCATCACCACCATCATCATCACCACCATCATTACCATCATATTCATGGTTGTCACTCCCATCTCCTCCTTTCTCCCGAGTTCTTGAGCTCCCTGATGGACAAACAACTCCCTCCCATTCTTGTGGACCCTGTGGCTCTGGAACAGGGCCTAGGCCACATGGGGAAGCCCAGGCTCTGCACCCGGTTGACCAGGCTCTGGACAGGGTGCAGGTGGTGGACTGCAGGCCTGGGAGAGCCACTCCTGTGCTCACCCACCAACCACAGGACTCTAGAGAAGTCACTTGAAGTCTCTGAGCCCTTCTTGAACCCTCCCAGTGATAGGGTAGCCCATCGTTCCTGGGGGGACTCCACCCTCAGGGTCCTGTGGGCACATCTGCTCCTCCACCGGGACGGCCCTTCTGAGGCTATGCCCCACAGGAGGTGGTATCCCGTCACCCCGTTCCTCCTCGGCCTGCCCGCCTCCTGCCCCATCACAGGCCTGAACATGTGGAAAATCCAGAAAAGCTCAGAGGAAACAAAACTTATCCATAATCCCACCATCTGGCAACAAACCCTGTTTATTAAGTGTTTTAAATATCTAAAGTGATAACATTACTTTATGAAAAGTCAGAAAACAGAAGAAAACAGGCCCTCTCGGCCTCTCGGCCTCCCGCCCCCGTGCCACTCCTGGCTTCTCACAGCCTCACACCCGTAATGCACCCTAACTCCACACGCGCCTCCCTCCACGTCAGCGTGGGTATGGCTGCGTATTACCGCCCTCCCCTAATGATTACTTTTACATGTTTTTGTTAATCCTCACCGGAGGATATTTTTCCCATTGATTTTTTTTTTTTTAGAGAAAGAGAGAGAGGGAGAGAGAAAAACACTGATATGAGAGAGACACATCAATTGGTTTCCTCCCGCACATGCCCTGATGGGGCCTGGGAATCGAACCGCGACCCTGTGGTACACAGGCCGAAGTTCTAACCACTGAGCACTCGGGCCAGGCCTAATGATCACTAGTATCCCCTCGAGTGTGTGCACTGTGGTTTACTAAACTACACCCTGGTTGGTAGACATTCCAGCTACTCCCAATTTTTTTGGTCATTAAAAACAATATTGCTGTGAGTGCCTTCGGGCTAATCCTCCCCCCATATTTTGGATAATTTCCTTAGAAGAGCATCCTGGATCAGAGGTGCCGAGCATGCTCACTGTGCTTTTCTCACACTGCCAAAGTACTTTCTGGGGCTGCCTGGCTTCCCGCTCCCCTGGCAATGGGGGCCCTGTCTCGCATCGCCTCCATGAACTGGGGACTCGTAGTCTCAAGGGCTTATCTGCTAAGTAGGGTGTACCTCCTCCCCCGCGATGTCAGGGTCCAACCCTCCCACAGGGCCCCATCAGACACCGCCTGGCTCACTTGAACTCTATGTGCTTGGATCAAACAGAGACCAAAACAGTCCAGGGTTTGGGGTTCATGGTGGAGCTGTAGAGGGGCATCGGTGGTGTCTGTGTGCTGACCGATAAGGGTGGATGGATGGATGGGTGAATGGGTGGGTGGATGATGGATGGATGGGTGGATGGATGAATGGGTGAACGGATAGATGGGTGGGTGAATGGATGGATAGGTAAAGGGATGGGTGGATGATGGATGGATGGGTGAATGGATGGGTGGGTGGATGGATGGATGGATGGGTGAATGAATGGATGGATGGGTGGGTGGATGGATGGATGGGTGAATAGATGGGTGGGTGGATGGATGGATGGATGGATGGATGGATGATGGATGGGTGGGTGGGTGGATGGATGGGTGAATGGATGGATGGGTGAATGGATGGATGGATGGGTGGATGGGTGGATGGATGGATGGATGGGTGGATGGATGGATGGGTTAATGAATGGATAGGTGAATGAATGGATGGATGGGTGGATGGGTGGATGGATGGATGAGTGGGTGGATGGGTGGATGGAGGGATGGATGGGTGGATGGATGGATGGATGAATGAATGAATGGATGGGTGGATGGATGAATGGATGAATGGATGGGTGAATGGATGGATGGATGGATGGATGGATGGATGGGTGGGTGAATGGATGGGTGGGTGAATGGATGGATGGGTGGGTGGATGGGTGGATGGATGGGTGGATGGATGGGTGGATGGATGGGTGAATGGATGGATGGGTGAGTAGATGGATGGATGGATGGGTGAATGGATGGATGGGTAAATGGATGGATGGGTGGATAGATGGGTGGATGGGTGGATGGATGGATGGGTGAATGAATGGATGGGTGAATGAATGAATGGATGGGTGGATAGATGGATGGATGTGTGGATGGATGGGTGGATGGGTGGGTGGATGGAGGGATGGATGGGTGGATGGATGGATGGATGGATGGATGGATGGATGGATGGATGAATGGATGGATGGGTGGATGAATGAATGGATGGGTGGATGGATGAATGGATGGGTGAATGGATGGATGGGTGAATGGATGGATGGATGGGTGGATGGAGGGGTGGATGGATGGGTGGATGGATGGGTGGATGGATGGATGGATGGATGGATGGATGGATGGATGAATGGATGGATGGGTGGATGGATGAATGGATGGGTGAATGGATGGGTGGGTAATGGATGGATGGGTGAATGGATGGATGGATGGGTGAATGAATGGATGGGTGAATTAATGGATGGATGGGTGGGTAGATGGGTGAATGGGTGGATGGATGGATGGATGGATGGGTGGATGGATGGGTGGATGATGAATGGATGGGTGAATGGATGGGTGGATGGGTGGATGGAGGGATGGAGGGTGGATGAATGAATGAATGGATGGGTGGGTGGATGGATGGATGGGTGAATGGATGGGTGGATGATGAATGGATGGGTAAATGGATGGGTGGATGGGTGGATGGCTGGATGGGTGAATGGATGGGTGGATGGATGGATGGATGGATGGATGAATGAGTAGATGGGTGGGTGGATGGATGGATGGATGGATGGATGGATGGGGATGGATGGGTGAATGGATGGATGGATGGGTGGATGGGTGGATGGATGGATGGATGGGTGGATGGATGGATGGGTGAATGAATGAATGGATGGGTGGATGGGTGAATGGATGGATGGATGGATGGATGGATGGATGGATGGATGGATGGGTGAATGGATGGGTGGATGATGAATGGATGGGTAAATGGATGGGTGGATGGGTGGATGGAGGGATGGATGGGTGGATGGATGGATGGATGGATGGATGAAATGAGTAGATGGGTGGGTGGATGGATGGATGGATGGATGGATGGATGGATGGGTGAATGGATGGATGGATGGGTGGATGGATGTATGGATGGGTGAATGGATGGGTGGGTAAATGGATGGATGGGTGAATGGATGGATGGATGGGTGGATGGGTGGATGGATGGGTGAATGGATGGGTGGGTGAGTGGATGGATGGATAAATGGGTGAATGGATGGGTGGGTAAATGGATGGATGGGTGGATAGATGGGTGGATGGGTGGATGGATGGATGGGATGGATGGGTGGATGAATGAATGAATGGATGGGTGGGTGGATGGATGGGTGGGTGAATGGATGGGTGGATGATGAATGGATGGGTGAATGGATGGGTGGATGGGTGGGTGGATGGATGGATGGGTGAATGGATGGGTGGATGGATGGATGGATGGATGAATGAGTAGATGGGTGGGTGGATGGATGGATGGATGGATGGATGGATGGATGGATGGATGGGTGAATGGATGGGTGGATGGATGGATGGGTGGATGGATGAATGGATGGGTGAATGGATGGATGGTGGATGGATGGATGGGTGAATGGATTGGTGGATGGATGGATGGATGGATGAATGAGTAGATGGGTGGGTAGATGGATGGATGGGTGGGTGGATGGATGGATAAGTGGGTGGTTGGGTGGGTGAATGGAAGGGAGGGAGGGAGGCAGGGAGGTTGGACCTCACACTGCATTTAGCTGTCACACACGCTTAGCTGCCTGCATCCTGGGACAGCATTGACACTGCCTTCCAGCTCTCACCATCACCCTCCCCTCGGCTCTGTGGGCTTCTGGGTAACAAGGTCCATTTGGGCAGGAACGTCACAGAAGTGATGCTGTGTCTTCCCAGGGCCCCACGCCAGGGGAGCGTGGACATCTGTCCCATCACAGGTGATATGAACTTGACCATTTGCTGATGCCTGTTGGGTGTCTCCCGTTTGAGGTCACCATTTTTCTCTTTTTAATTAATAAGTATATTCAGCCTTAGAAAGGAAGGACACCTGACCCCCCTGCCAGGTGGACACTGCTCGGGGGGATCATCCAGACGCAGACGCAGGAGGACACACGGACTCCAATCGAGTGAGGGCCCGGAGGAGCCACCTCACAGACAGGAAGTGGAGGGCGGGCGGGGGAGCGAGTGTTTCCCGAGGCAGAGCCTCAGTTTGGGAAGATGGAAGGTTCTGGGGGTGATGGTGAGGATGGTACAGTGTGAATGTCCTTAACGCCACCAAACTGCACAATTAAACGATTAAGATGGTAAATGTTACGTGTACTTTATCTCCAAGGAGTAAAAAAATATTAAAAAGTACTTGGGAGGTCCAGCTGGCGTGGCTCAGTGGTTGTGCAATGACCTATGAACAGGAGGTCACGGTTCAATTCCCGGTCAGGGCACATGGATGGGTTGTGGGCTCCATCCCTAGGAGGCAGCCAATCAATGATTCCCTCTCATCATTGATGTTTGTATCTCTCTCTCCTTCCTTCCTCTCTGAAATCAATGAAAGTATGTATCTTTTAAAAAGTGTCTGGGGGGGCACGTGGAGACCCTGGATTCCTGTCCTTCACATTCCTGCCCACCGAGTTCAGAGAGCCAGGCTGCTGCACCCCGAGGACCAGTGGGTGATGGCGCCGCAGGAGCAAACAGGACATCCAGCAACGGGGGGAGCCCTCCCCGTCCTCGTCCTCGGTCCTCACACTCCGTCCCCTCAGCGGTGGTGGGCGGGCTCCACGCTCACTCCGCCTTCGGGATGCACAGCACAGCGCAGCGGGAGTGGGTTCGAGGCCCCGTGTTCTCTGCAGGCAGGCTGCTCTGACCTTGGCCTGGGGTCCGGCCACTGGCCAGTTTTCCTGAAGGAGCCGTAGTATCATCTTGCTGGGGAGCAGCAGCTGTGCCAAAAGACCTCTGGACCCCACCCCAGTGGCTTCCTCACCCGTCCCCGCTCCACCCCAGGAGAGGGCCCCCTGGGGGGCCACAGCCTGGGCCTCCCACCCCGTTACAAGCTTAAGACCCGGAGGCCTGGCCCTTTGAGGTGGCAGCTCTCTCCCACCGTGTCTCTGAGCCTCCCCTGCTTTCTTGGGCTCCGTCTCATGCCTCCCGGCCTCCAAACGAAGCGAGAGCCATTTATCACGCCGGATGAGCGCTGTCCTGCTGGGGCCGAGGCCCAGGTGATGAAAGGGCCAGGTCCTGGGCCCCGCCCCACGGGCCACCGACCTCTCGGGGGCTGGCCAGCGTGAAACTGCTTCTGTGACAAGCGTGACAACCACAACACACCTTGAATTCTCATCTTTGCGGCGGCCCTGGGCCCGGCCACTGCTCCCAGCCGCCCTTGTGGGGAGTGAACGTGAGCTGGTGGCAGAGCCCAGACAGCTGGCTTGGATCCTGCAGGTCCTCCTTCCCGCTGCCCGGCCATCCCACCTTCCGTGGGGGTGTCCCCAGGGTAGTGAGTGGAGGCCCCAGCATTCCCGCCTGGAGGCGCGGGGTGCCCAGGGTCACAGCCCACCGTGCAGGCAGGAGCACAAGGGCCCGGCCGCCCAGGCAGGGTCTCACCTGTAGACGGGCCCATGCTCCAAATATTAGTGGTCAGTGGCCAGCAGGCAGGCAGCCTGGGTGCCCGGTCACTCCGTGTGTTCGTGAGAATTTTTGTCACCCTCCCCCGTCCCCTCCCCCTGCACCTGACCCCACAGCACACACACTCCCCCAGCACCTGACCACACTGCACCCGCCCCCCAGCTGGCCAGAAGCCCTGTCCCCTCAGCCCAGGGCTGCGGCCTGGCCACGGGATGGGGTGGGGACCTGCAGGGGCCCACAGGGCAGGCTGGGCAGGGGCCAGCCTTGGCTCCACTAAGACCAGCTTCCTGTGTGACCACCTGGAGAATGAGGTGTGGCCTGGTGGTGGGCGTTCAAACAAGCACCTGCAGCCACTGGGGTCGGATCCCCGAGGGCCCCCCCATTGTCTGCGACCTGGGCACCCCCTCCCTGGGCCTCAGCCTCTCGCCTATAACGTGGGTGAGGAGTCCTTTCTGGGCCTCTGGGAAGCAGGAGCCTGCAAGCTCCAGGGGCTGCCTGGGGAGTGTCCACCCCACACGGCCCGACCTGATTCCCACCAGGCTCCAGAGCCCCATCTCCATGCCAACGGGTCACCTGATCCGTGCAGTACCCCCCACCCCCAGCCCCTCCTCAGCCGCCTGAGCTTCTCTGTCCTGAGGCCTCCCGCCCACCTGCTGGGCTCAGATGAAACCCGCTGTGTGTTTTTTGGGGGGTGCTAATCTGCTGGAACAGGGGCCTCACAACCAGCCTGGGGGCTGCCGGTTCTCAGGGCAGCCAGAGGTCAGGGGTCAGTAAGGTGAGGACAGGGAGGGTGCTGGGCCCTGCAGGGGCTGTGCAGGGGGGCCACTGGGCACCCCACCTCCCAGGCGGCTCCAGGCTGAGCTCTGCCTGCTTCCTCCTCTCCAGCACGGCCTGCACCCTTCCCAGGACAGCTGCTCAGCCCCCAGCCAGCAGCTCATCCCCCTGCCGGGGATCCTCCACCCTCTGAAGGAGATAGTAAGGGGCTGGGGTGGGGGCATCTTGGGGTCCCCACCTGCCTGCCCACAGGCCCACTGTTCCACTTCCTGTCTACAGAACGGAGCCGTGGGGATGTCTGTGGGAAGGCTCTCGCTGGAGGACACGGTGCCCACCTCCCACACGGCCCTCTGCAGCCGGGCAGCTCCTACGCCTCCCCCGGCCCTGGGCTCAGCTGAAGGAGGGCCAGGGCTCAGGGCCCCTGTCATGTCCTCATTGGCCTGCCTGTGGCCAGGCCGTCCGCCAGCTGGACCCACCCCCTCGCCAGGCCCAGAGTGGACGGGGAGGAAGGCTCCTCGAAGACGGCCTCTCTTGCCCAGTGTCACACCTGCCATGACTCGAGGAAGCCCAACAGCCCCTGGGAGCCAGGGGCGGGCTCCTGCCCTGAGGGAGGGAAGGGTCCGAGCAGCCGAGCTCGGGAAAGTGGGAAAGGGGCTCCCAGCAGAGTGCTCAGTAGGGCAAAGGCCACTGGGGGTGCTGGGTGGGACCCCACATTCAGTCCCAGCCCAGCCCTGACGAACGGGGGCATGGCCCTACACGACCCCCGGGGCACTGTGCTGTGTGGCCCACCCCCTCCAGGCCCCATGTGCCCTCTGCCCACCCGTCCTCCGGCATCTGCTTGGGGTTGGCTCCTTCTGGCCCCAGCGCCTGGATGGCATGTCAACAGCGGCTGTCCCCGGGTGGAGTGCCCACCGGGTACCATGTGTGCCTCCATCCCTCCCCGCGGGCCATGTCCACATCAGTACAAGGCTGGGGATCACCCGACCCAAGCTCTTGTGCAAGACGGGGGCTCCGCTCTCGCTCCTCGAGGTGCTCCTCCCTGGGCTCCATCCCCCAGAAAGCAGGCGCCTGCTCGCCCAGGCCTTGCTTCAGGGCCCTGAGGGTCCCTCATCCATGCCTTCTGGTGCCGTTGGCCCCTTGTCCCTCCAGCACTCGGCATGGCCCAAGGGTCTCAGCCCAGGACGGCTGCTCGAGGCTGCAGTGCACGCCTGGGCCCCGCTGTGGGCCCAGCTGCTTGACCGACTGAGCCTCAGTTTCCTCCTCTGTGAAATGGGGTGAGACAGCACCTGCCTCGTGGGCTCCCCACCCAAGCCCTCACCCTGTGACTGACGGCTCCCGGCACAGGGCAGAGACAGCAAGAATCACAGGCTCATATACGGCCCCAAACCCCCTGTGGATACTCCCTGCCAGCGTCTTCCACGCCCGCTGCTTCCCCGCAGACATTCGCCACCTTTGACTAGACGTACAGGGCCACCCGGTGGCAGAGAACAGGGTCCCGACACCGCCGGCCAGGCACCCTCGCTTGGCCCTGCAGCCGCCAGGGGACTGCTGCTCAGAGCCCCCAGCAGTCCCGGAGGCGGATGGTGCCCGCAGAGCCGAGGTGGTGGGCGGCCCCTCCCGGCAGCCGGATCCCTGACGCTGTTTCAGCCCAGCCACTTCCTCGGTGCGTTTCCACACCCCTGGCCGCGCCACCGCTGGGCGGTTTTGCATCAGCTTCCGGGAGGACCCGGTTTGGCTGGCGGAGAATGGGCCGGTGACGGCTAATTGATTTTACAGCGGTACCGAAGGACAGACAATGAAAGTGCCATCAATTTAATCCACTATTTAATGGTTCCAATTTAGCCTCTGTAAATGCTCACTAAACTAATTTCTCTGGGTTCAGCAATCTGAAAAGCTATCATATCTCTAATCTCCTCCAATATATTCATCTGGAAAAGGGAATTTAGCCAATTCTGATGTGCGGAGATGATCTGTTAGCACAGTGTAAATGTTTATAACACGGCAATCGGGTTCGTTTATAAGGATATGAAAAGTTTTATTGGGGAGGGCACTGGAGTGGAACCGGCGGATAATAGGCAGTTACCCAGCAGGCCCCGGGCGCCCGGGAGCGGGCAGGCATGCAGAAAAATACTCGGATTTCCTCTAATCCCAAATTGTGTGCTGAAGTTCGGCCCAGCGCACAATGCGCCTGGAACTTGGCTGCACAAAGGCCTCGACGCCGCACCCCGACCCTCCCGTCAGCGCCGTGCGCCCCCAAACAAAGGCTGCGGCCAGGGGCGGCCACGGGGCCGAGGTCCCCACTGGGGTCTCCCCTGCCGACGCCCGAGCCCAGGCTGCTGCAGGTCTGGCCCTCTCCTCGGGGCCCGCGCGGCCGGCGGCTGTCCCTGGCAGGGCAGTCGGACGGGATTTATTAGAAGCAGAGAGGGGACCAGCTGTGCTCCGTCTTATCCGAGGCCGAGCGGAGGAAGCAGCTTAAATTACCAGGCGGGCGAGTGGGGTTTAGGTTCCACACAAAGGGTTTCCTCCCAGGGAGGGGCTGGGTGCCTGTGCCCCGGAAGCGCCACCTCCGGGTGACCTTTCCCAGGGTGGGTGCCGGCCATGGGGCCTGGGAGGCGGCCGAGCCCCTGCCCACGGGGCTGGGCACCTGGGTGCTGTGTGCAGAGCTCTGTCCGAGCCTGCCTGTGTGTTTGTTTTGTTTCCCAGCGGATGGTGGGAGCCGATTATTCAGTGCTGACGAGCCAGCCGACCCACCGTTAAGCGTGGTTCCCGGGCGGTGCTGTTTTTCTCACATCCGTCCTGTTTTTAGAGAAAATACCCCATCGCAGCAGCACATAAATCAGGGCGCTGGGTTCTGGGAGGGGCCGCGGGCCTGGGATTTAAGTGACCAGGCAACCGTGGGCAGGCCAAGAGCAGGGCCCCGGACGGACAGGGAGGCAGGCGCTGTGCGGGGCAGCTGCCCCCGGCCGAACCCTGACAGGCTGTCCCAGAGACTCCCACCCCCCAAGCCCGGGACCCAGGTGGCCCATCTTGGGTCCAGCCCCTCCCAGGGCTTGGCTGATGAGGACAGAAATCGATTGGCCACACTGCCGTGACCGGCTCTTCTGTCCCGCCCCAAGGAGGGGGCCCCCAAGGGTAGGCCCACATCTGGTCCTGTGGTCCCAGCTCCCTGCTCAGGGCCTGGCACGCAGGGGTCATTCAATACAAGTGGGCAAGTGGGCGGAGCGATGCCTACCTGCTCACCGTTAGAGGCGGGCATGGCATGGAGGGGCACGGTCAGAGGTGGGCAGCCAGGGCCTCAGCACCCCTCTGCCAGGGGGAGGAGCATGCGCCGAGGCACCAAGGACAGAGCACGACAGGCAGCCTGGCACCCGGTGGGCGCCAACCCCCCTGCAGGCACCCAGCGGGCCCCATCTGGGAGACAGCCGTGTGGGGAGGTGGGGGCAGGATGCTGACTGGGACTCTTCCTCCCATCCCCACCCACCCACACACCCAGGGGGGCGGCCTCAACTGTGTGCTCAAGACCTCGGCCAAGGCTGACCTGGGGGGAGGCGGGGCCTCCATGTCACACGAACTGACCAGAGGTCCCCACCCCGTGGGCTTGAAACCCTCATGCCCAGGCTCCTGGCTCGGCTGGGGTGCCCTGTGGTGGGGGCAAGGTCACTCCATTGGGGCAGCATCCCCCCATGCGGGGTGCCAGGGAAAGGTGCCCCCTCTCCAACCCACACACTCCTGGGCTGCCTGCCGTGTGGGGCTGCCACAGCTCAGAAGGCAGGGCCCACGGCTGCCCAGGGCACGTCTGACCCCTGCCACCCCCAGCGACACATAGGTGTACCTGTGTTCACACACACACACCCCAGACCCCACACCCACACCCCTCACCCCACACCCCTCACCCCTCACTCCACACCCCTCACTCCACACCCAACACCCACAGTGCAGGCACACCCCTCACCCACAGCACAGGCACACCCCTCACCCCTCACCCCACTCCACACCCCACACCCCTCACCCCTCACCCACAGCACAGGCACACCCCACACCCCTCACCCCACTCCACACCCCACACCCCTCACCCCACACCCACAGCACAGGCACACCCCTCACCCCTCACCCCACTCCACACCCCACACCCCTCACCCCTCACCCCACTCCACACCCCCACACCCCTTACCCCTCACCCACACCCACAGCACAGGCACACCCCACACCCCTCACCCCACTCCACACCCCCACACACACCCCCTCACCCCTCACCCCCCCACACCCCCACACCCCTCACCCACACCCACAGCACAGGCACACCCCACACCCCCCTCACCCCACTCCACACCCCACACCCCTCACCCCTCACCCCACTCCACACCACACCCCTCACCCACACCCACAGCACAGGCACACCCCTCACCCCCTCACCCATCACCCCAGCAGCACAGGCACACCCCTCACCCCTCACCCCACTCCACACACCCCACACCCCTCACCCCTCACCCACAGCACAGGCACACCCCACACCCCACACCCCTCACCCCTCACCCACAGCACAGGCACACCCCTCACCCCTCACCCGTCACCCGCAGCTGCCCTGGATCACTTCTGCAGGCCAAGCACTCAGACTGACACCAGGGCCCTCCCCAGAGGCAGGAACTCAGGCTCCAACCAGAAGCCATGCAGGGTCCACTCAGACTCCACTCCACATTCCACAGCCAGGGAGGCAGCTGTCCTGGGAGGGGCAGGAGCTCGTTCTTGCTAAAGTGTGAGTGACTGCCTGAGGCTATCTTCCAGTGGGGGTGGACTGGGAGGACACTGGGCACCTGGGCTCAACACCCTGGCCTGGGGCTGGTGTCTTGGGTGGGGAGCTCTGCAGGCCTGCATTGACCTGGCCATGGGGGTGGGAGGGGAGTGGGAGGGGCCCTAGGACCAAGGCCAGGTGGGCGGGGAACTGGTCATCACCTGGGTGGCCACTCGCCACCTGCTTTTCTGCTTGGAGGTGCTTCTCTCCTGACTTTGGCCGAATCTGCGTTTCCTGCTCGGCCCACCCGCACCGCTGTCCACTCTGGGAAGGGGAAGGATGCCGCGCCCACAGTGAGCACCACCCCCTCCAGGCTCCAGCCTGAGGCCCTGGCAGGCTGTGGGTGCCCACCCGCGCCAGGCCCACCCGCGCCAGACCCACCCGGCTTCCCGGCACGGGATGGCGGCAGCGTGTGGGCAGGTTTGTGGCGACGGAATGCTCTCTCCACTGTAAATTACATTTAACGTCCCACAGAACTTGACTGTGTGTGTGTTTATGAAAAAGTCTGTGTTTAACTTCAAGCCCTGGTAAACATCTCCGCTTACGCGGCTACGTGACTCCTTATCTGCGAATTCCGGTTTAATTTCACAGCTCATAGACCTTCAAGTTTGGGCTTCCCCTCCCTCTCCCCACTCAGAGATGCCAGCGCTGTGCCCATCCCAGGACGGCTCTGCGGGAGCGCGGGAGGTCTGGCCGGGCCCTGAGGACCCGCCGCCCCCAGGTCTGGGTGTGAGGCAGCCCACCGCCCACCAGAGGATCCGGGCGCCCCAGGCCGCAGGGCAGGCAGCTGGCATCTGTGGGGAGAAGGGCGCCTGAGGAGCAGGGAGGGTGCCAGGAAGCGGGGTTGAGAGCCTGAGCCTGGCTCCCTGTGCCTCAGTTCCCACCACCGTGGCAGGAGGGCCAGGCTGCAGGCGTGGTTCCTGCTCACCCGCCAGCTGCTGAGGGGGGAGGAGAGGAGAGCGCAGGAGGCTCGTCCAGGGGCAGCGGCCCCGCCCGGCCCAGCCCCACTGCCCCTCGGGCCCACCATGCCCTCGCGTGCCCACCATGCCCTCGGGCCCACCATGCCCTCGCGTGCCCACCATGCCCCTCGGGCCCACCATGCCCTCGCGTGCCCACCATGCCCCTCGGGCCCACCATGCCCTCGCGTGCCCAGGAGCTTCCAGAGGGCCCTCGTGTGCCCATCATGCCCCTCGGGCCCACCATGCCCTCGCGTGCCCAGGAGCTTCCATAGGGCCCTCGCGTGCTCACCATGCCCCTCGGGCCCACCATGCCCTCGCGTGCCCACCATGCTCTCATGTGCCCACCATGCCCTCGCGTGCCCAGGAGCTTCCAGAGGGCCCTCGCCGTGTGGCTGCGGGCAGGTTCTGCCCCTCCGGGCCTCTGCCTCTCCCAGGAGCGCTCGGCACCCTCAGGCAGGAGGCGCCTCCTGCGGAGGCCTGCACCCCTCCCGTCTCGGATGGGCAGCAGCTGTGCTGGGAGGTTGGCAGAGACCAGGACCCTGAGGGGCGGTGCAGCGAGTGGGGGCATCGCCGCAAGGGCTCTGTCCGGGGCCGCCCCCTCCAGGCCCACGCTGGGCAGACAGGGAAAGGCTAGGGCACGTGCTCGTCAGGAAATTGAAGGCCACGGAAATCGCGCTCTCCACCTGCACGTGATCTCCGTGGCCTTCGGTGCCCTGGAGCCCAGGTGAGGTGAGCACATGCTGTTCCCCCCCGCCTGCCCCCCATCTGGGCCGCCCCGACAGGAGGCACTGGAGACGCCCCTGGAGACACTCCCGGGCAGGGACTGGCGCTCCGGAAGCTCCGGACTCTCCAGAGTGGAGGAGGCAGGTCGGCCTGTCCGCAGGACTCACAGCCGAGGCCCTGGGAGGTCGGCTTCCTGCCCAGGATTGCACCAGCTCACCCTGTCCACCAGCCCATCCCTCTGGGGCCTGTCTGCCCTTGGGGGCCCCGTGCTGACCCCCTGCTCTGGGCCTACTGTCTCCTGGGACACAGACTGTCCCCATCTCTGCCACCCCCACCCCCAGGCTCACCGGTGGTCTCAGCTGCCCATCCAGGTCCTGGCTGCCCTGCCCCAGGTCTGGCCACCCAGGCCCTGCACCCCTGGTGGGGTGCCTCCCCAGTCCACTGGACAGTGCTGGCGAGCAGGTCATTCTCCGAGTGCGGCAGGAGGGGCCAGTGGCCGGGAGCCCCGAGTCCTGAGGCCTGACCACCACCCCCAGACGGCAAACCGAGGTAGCCCGAGCCCCGCCGTCAGCAGCGCCCACCGAGCAGGCTGCTCACGGGGCCTCAGAGCCCCGCTGCAGACCGGCCCGGGAAGCCGTTCTCCGTCAGCAGTGGCAGAATAAGCGACACGTGTCTGCTGCTGTGGACTTAGCCCCCCAGTTCCTGCCTCGGCTTCTCTGGGCACGGCCCTGCGTCCAACCCCAGAGTGGTCACCCCGTCCTGAGAGCCCCCTTCCCATCACCAGCAACACCCAGGGTCCCTCCTGCCAAAGCACCCCCTTGGCGCCAGCCCCCGCCGGCCCCGCAGAGAGCCCGAGGGGTGGGCAGGAGGGTCGGGGACCCCGCACAGACCCCCTGATGCGCTGGCATCACTGACCTGGGCACGGCCGCCCAAAGGGTATGAGGGGCTTAGTGAGGAAAAGACACTCGCTGGGCGAACGGGAGAGAAGCAGAGGCAAGGCGGGCCCTCGGGGCAGGCCTGGGTGCTGTGGGTTAAACACCAGCTGGGGTTTGACTCTGAGCCTCCCAGGGGCCAAGGCAAAGGGGGAACACACTCCCTTGCACGTAGCACGGCCACGCCACAGGAGAAACAGACCGGCATTCAGGAGGCGCGCCGCCCTCCCCTTCGGAGACCTGAGACGCAGTCATGGCTCCCTACGTGGATTTCCGGAGATGCTCGGCAGCGGAGGCTGGGCTGTGGGACCCTGACCAGGGCCGCTTGCTCGGCAGTCTGTCCCAGGGGCCCCCTCTGGGGCCGGGCGGTGCTTCACCGTGGGAGACGCTGGGAGGTGGCTCTGGCTGTGGACCAGGGAGAAGGCGGCTCCTGCTGCAAGGCACGGCCATGGATGTGCAATTCAGCATCATTGTTTCATCAGTCACAGCATCCAAATGGAAAAACAGACACGAATACGCCCGCGCAGGGGCGGCTGGACCTAAGTGGGCACGCAGGAGGTGAGTGCGGGTGCCCCTGGGGGGGATCGCAGGCTCCCTGGGGCCAACGCGGGGGGGGGGGTGTTCAGTCAGGTTGGAGGCTGAGCCTGGGCTGGTGCCAGCGAGCCCTGAGGGCAAGGGCCCTGCGGGCCTGGGCTCTGTGTTCCCTGCCTCCCTCCCTCCCCAGGAGGCCCCGAGAAATCACCTAGGGGTGGGGGTGGGGGGTGGCCTGGAAAACCGATTCAGGCTTCAAGGAAGCCTGAGCGAGGCGGCCCCACCAAAGGGGCGGGCCGCCCCTAGCGGGTGAGGGGAGGCTGGGCCCAGCTCGGGCTGTGGGGGGAGAGGTGGGTCGCTCAGCAATCAGCAATCGGGCCCAGGAGTGTTTGGAGGCCAAGTCCCAGACCAGGAGGCCAGGCTCTGGCTTGGAGATCCTGGGCCAGCCCGACCCCGCCTCAGTTTCCCCTTCTGTAAAGCACATGATTTCTGTAAAAGCAATCACCACCGGGGGCTGGGCACCGGTGCCTCCCACTGTGCAAACTGCCAGGTGGGGGGCGGGGCCTGCGAGTGCGGCCCACCGTCCCCGTGGCGATGGCAGCGGAAGCCGCTGTGCCTGGCACCACACTGTGTGTTTGCGGCTGCGGCGTGACACCACGCCCGCCAGACTTGCTTTTAGGCGCACGGTGTGAGCAGTGC
This sequence comes from Ia io, assembly GCA_025583905.1. Lineage (NCBI taxonomy): Eukaryota > Metazoa > Chordata > Mammalia > Chiroptera > Vespertilionidae > Ia > Ia io. Next base: position 598,085 of record JAJQQW010000006.1, on the reverse strand, counting down.
GAACGCAGCCCCACGCGTGCCAGGCTCTCCTCTTCCTGCCAACCTCAGGGTGGCACGGCGGCTTCCGAAATCTCATTACCGCCGCTCGGCCCGCAGCCCCGCCCCCGCCCTGCTTTTGGAGGACCCGTTTCTTTCTGCAGCCGCCAATTAACACCGTTTGATGTGCGCGGTGACGAAGCCGTGGAAATTGGAATTGACACCTGGGAGGAGGACGGGAGGGAACCACGGGCACAGGAATCGAGCATTTTCGTCCTCTCCCCCCGCCGACACAGAAGGCGCGGGCTGGCGGGCGGGGCACGCTCCTAAGCACCGATCAATTACAGCCCAGACAAGCCAGTGTCACATGTGATTCACAATGTCAATTTCATGCTCGTGGTAACCATTTAAGAAGGAGCCGGCCGGTTTTACATTTGATAAGAAATCAGCAGCGTTTGTGTTTGTAAAAAGACCGATCACGGAGTGTGACAGGTCCCCGAGATTGCCCGCGCGGCGGCGGCCCGTCTGGAGTCTGTCAGGGACCCGCAAGTATTTATTTCAAATGGTTTCCCCTCCCGCCGCCCCTCCAGCCGGGACGTGAAAATAAACTGTCAGTCTCTATTTACAGCTATACAAGCTGGAAATACAGAGGATTTTAGGTTAAATTGTCAGTTAACAGAATTCAAAATAGAAAAGAGAAACGGGCCTGGCTGCTTGCGCTGCACATTTTGATGGGAAAGCTGCCCCTGCATTGGGAGGTTGGGGGGAGACCGCGAGGCGGGAGCCCAGGACAGCCGGACGGTTCGGCACAGGCCTGCCCGGTGTTAGGGAGAATCGGGCAGGATTAGGGCTAATTAACGGAGCCGGGAGCTAATGGGACCGTGCCTGGCCCTCACCAGCTCCCAGCCAGCGCGGGGACTTAGTCTTCGGGGCGCGGGCATTGCTAATCCAGCCCTGGGGACTTCCCTGGGCGCTCGGCTTCTGCTAAAGACCTAGCTGCCCAGCCTCGGTCTGGACATGGAGCCACAGAGGTTCGGGGAGGGCCCTGTGTGCCCTCCGTGCGGGCAGTGAGGACACTGGGTCTGGGCTGCGCCCTTGCATCCGTGTCTTCCCCTCCTGGTCCAGGATGGAGTCCCTGGAGCCACTCACGATTCCCTGTTTAATGAAGGGAGCCGCGTCTGGCTGCAGGCGGGGGTGGGGGCCGGCGAGGTTCTGGCACCAGGACAAGGAGGCAGGCTTCCCCTGGCATCTCCAGGGCAACCAGTGGACAAGCTGTCTGGCTTCTCTGATTTCCAGGCAATGAGGCTCTTTGGCACGAGCCTGGTGGGCGGAGGGCGGGGGCTCCAGGGCCCCAGGAGGCTGGCAGGAGGCTGCTGGGAGAGGAGGGGCCACACTGCGGAGGCTTACCTCCCCTGTTAGGGGCTTGGAACAGGGTCTGGCCTTGGGAGCCTCGGTTTTCTTATCTGTAAAATGGGCAAACGGGCTAAGCAGTGGGGCCTCCACGTTCTGTGACAGCCTTGCCTGCCCTCTCTGTGCTGGTCTGAGCCCCTGCCTGATGAGGGTGCCGAGCGAGGCGTGGGCTGGGGCTGTGGGGCTGGCTTGCTCCTTGCTGAGGGCAGCAGGCTCTCCCAGCCCCTCCGGGAGCCGGACACCGCACCCACAGAGGCCTCTCTCAGGTGTGGGCCGTGAGCACGAGCTGAGTGCAGCCACCCTCTAGCGGCCAAGGACCTCAGGACGCCCAGAATCAGGCCCTGGCCTGCGAGACGCCCCCGTGGAGCCTGCAGGCACCTGAGAGCCTCTGCCCACCACCCGCCACGCGCTGCCGCTCGGGAGGAGAGGTTCCGGGACCCTGCCCACTGGGGCAGGAGGTGCTGTGCACACAGACCCCCCTCACCGGGTCCTCTGGGGCCCCGGGGGCAGGCCGGGCCAGGGGTCCAAGCAGGGCCGTGTGCAGCTGCCCTGGTGGCCAGTCCCTGTGGAGGGGGCTCTGCGCCTGGGTGCCAGGCCTGGTGATGGCTGCTCCTCGCGCAGGGGCGGGGCCGCAGGAGGCAGGGCGTCTGGGGAGAGGCCAGTCACACCAGATGGGAAGCAGCCTGAGTGCTGGTCCAGCCCGTGGCATCCCCGAGGCCGCTGGGCAGGCAGCCACTGCATGGGCCGCTGGGAGGGGAGGATCCACCCCAGGACCCCCTCCTCGTGAACTCGGCCTGCACAGCTCTCCGAAGTGTGCAGACCGGCTGGTGCCCTGTGCCCCTGCCTTGGCGCACCTGACGCCCATCAGGCAGAGGAAGGGACCGAGGCTCTCGGAGGTGGGGGACCCCAAGGCCAGAAGGCGCTGGGGCTCAGCAAGCCTGGCACCCAAACCTCCTGCTCCCGGCCACCTGCGGGCCCTGCCCAGGCCTGGAGGAGCCGGAGAGAAGCGGGTGAGCAGCAGCCGCAGACACACACTCCCCGCCCCCGCGCCACCCGCCTTCCCCCAGAGGATGGGACACTGAGCGCCACCCAGGCCACCGACCCCATTTCCCACCCTGCTTGCTGCAAACTCACATGAGCCCCCGCCCTGGCCTTGCTGTGCCTGCCCTGGGGCCCCCGCAGGCCCACACCGTCCCTTCCCCTGGGCCAGTGGCCGGGGTCAGCTCCCTGCAGCCTCTGAGCTGGTCTGACGCCCCTCTCTGACACGGTCCAGGGCTCAGCCTCGGCCCTCCCCCATCCCCGGCCTGCCCGGTGAGGGGCCCTCGAGTCACCAGACCCTGCCTGAGCCTGGCCTGTGTCGCCCCCGGCGCCCACTGAGAGCCGGCGCGGCCCCAGAGACGGAGCTTCCCGTTGCATTTAACTTTATTTCAACCTTAAACGAGAAAACTGGGGCGGCGACCAATGTGCCTCTGGTGGGGCCACCCTCGCTTTGACCACGCGGACCGGGTGCTACGGCGAAGCTCCGGGGTTGGGAGACGGCGCTCGGAGCGTGAGGGCCTCACCGGTCCTGAGCATCCATGACCCATAGACGGGAGGGTACTTCCCTGTGTCTGGTAGAGGGAATATACCGTTAAAATTAATGGTGCCCGTTTCTTTTGACTTGGGTTTAACGTGGCTGTCGGAGGATTACCGACCGCGAGTGTGGCTCATGTGGCATTTCCACCGTGGGCGCCGGGCAGACGCGGGCTCCCCAGGGAAGCGCCTCGCCCGGACCTGACAGATCCACTTTGCCCTCCGCCGGCCACCACCCTTGCCTCTATCCCTCTGTCTCTGTCTCCCTCCCTTCAGAGCCCCCCTCCACTCTGGCCACATGCACCCCCAACTCACTGCACCTCACCCTACGTCACATACTGAGTCCTGCGTGTCCCTAAGGGCAGGAACCAATGCCCTGCCCAGCACCAGGCCCAGGGCCAACCCGTAGTGTTTGTTGAATTACTGACAAGCCAGACTCCGCCACACCCAGGTGTGAGTTGAGGTCAGGTGGAGGAACTGGGGGAGGAGGCAGCCAGCTGGGGGCCGGGGGAGGGGGTCAGGGGAGGGGGCCATGTTATGACTTTGGCCAGGACTGGCCGGTGCCGCCGCTGGAAGGGCTGTGTGAGCACCCCCCACCCCCAGCCTGGCCAGCAATGCTGCACAGAGGACACGAGGGTGCCCCATTCCCTCCAGGCAGGAGGACCCCGAGTGGGTGGGCTGGACACGGCTGGGCTCCTGCCACCCCACACCCCCACGGCTTCCTCTGGAGGCCGCCTCGGGACCCCTCTCTGGGAGCTGAGGGGGCGGGGCTCCTCCTCCGCGCAGGCTCCATGGCGGCTGGCTCAGTGCGGCCCATCGATGCGCTGAGAGCTTGGCACTCCCTCTCCGTGGAGCCGGAGCCCAGGTGAGAGGCTCCCTCCACCACACAACTCCCTCTGGCCCTGCAGAGGACAACGCCGCCGAGAGTGGGGGGACAGGGCTACTGGGCCAGCCAACAGCCCCTCTGGGTCCCACCCCCCCGAGAAAATCACATCACACCCACCCGCCCATCCCACCCCTCCAGCCCCACGTCAGGCCCGGCATCTGTCCAGGGCCCTGGAGCAGAACTGACCAGGCCCCCTGACCCCACGCAGCTATGGCCAGGGCTGAATGAGGCCCAAAGCTCTGGAGGCCCACCTCCTAGCCACCCCTACGCACCCTGCCTCCCCACTTTCCTGCCAGCTGTCCCCTCTTCTCACCGGGGCCAACCACCTCTCAGGCCCACAGGGAACTCTCCCACGGGCAGCCAGGACCTAGGACCAGAGGCCTCTTCCTGGGCTGGGCCCCATCAGCCTGGCCAGGACACACTATCTCCGACGAAGCCACCGCGTCAAAGCCTTGGCCACCCCCGGGGTTCCCAGCCCCGGGTCCCAGGGCCCCACTCCCCTCATGGAGCTCGGCCCTCACAGCGGTCAGGATGACACCCAAGTGCCCCCCCCCGCCCCGCCCGGCATCTCCAGACCCCGGAGCCCAGACAGCCCCCTTTGGGACGTTCGGAAGGGGGAGGGCGGAGCGCGGAGCCAACCCTCACGCACGTGAAGATGCCCCACAGCTGGAGGCAGAACCTGGCCTCTGGTTTCCTGATTATGTTTTTATTTTAAACTTTAGTCCAATCATTGGAAGCAGGAGCTCAAACCAGAACTTGTACACGAATGTTCACTGCAGCTCCGTCCACAGCCGACGCCCACCATGAGGAAAGCGTGGTCCGCCCTCTCCTGGAATGTTGTCCGGCGACGAGGCGGAGACCATACGCGTGGGAGCCCACGTGCATGGGGCCACTTCCTCCCGGGGTCGAGCCACTGTTTGTTGGGTGCTAGTTGTCTCTGTTTGAGCAGGGCAGCCTTTGAGCTGCTCCCCTGGCCTCGGGACTCGCTGCCTCCAATCCCGGCCCTGCCCGCTTCCTGCAGACGCGCCAGACCCGGCCCCTTTCCCTGCCCCCGCCCGGGCTCGGCCCCTCTCCCTTTCTGCAGAGAACGGTGGTGAGGAACCAAGATCTAGGCATGTGCTGTGGCCACGGAGATGCTATGTCGCCAGGCCTCCTGATGGGGATGTACACACACACACACACACACACACACACACACACACGCTTGCATGCGTGTCCATGGGCAGCAAAGCCAGTTCCATCCACCTCAGCAAGGAGGAGCTCACGCCTGCCCCCAGGCCGCTTGGCATTGTGCGTCTTTTAAAATGAGAAACCGGGGGCACCATCATCTTCGGTTTGCTCACCCCATAACTAGCCAGTCTCCTGGCCTTAGGGGACACCCTCCCCACGGGCAACCTTGCTCCTGCCAGGCTGCCTTCTCACGGGGCGGGAGGGAACCAGACTGTCCTCCACATTTCCCAAACTCACAGTGAACAATGGGGAGGGGGTGGGGGCAGAAGCAGACTCAGGAGATGAGTGTGATGACACCACAGCAGACTCACTCCCTACAGCCCCAGTTGGATGGCAGGGAGGGGCGGCAGGCACCGTGGAATACTACACAGCCATGAAAAAGGATCCACTCCAGATGGACACAAAGATGTGAATTCCGAAAAAAAATAGAGCACACTGTACTGTTCCACCTCTACTACATTCAGAAACAGGACACGAACTTGATACAAGCAGAGTGGCACTCCTTGTTGAGAGGCACAGAGGGGGCTCTGGGTGAGGGAGGCCGGTCCTCCATGGGGGGTCCGTGGGTGTGCTCTTACATGAAAACTAACCACCCCGTTCTCTTGATACCTATGGACTTTCTGTACACACTCAGTGTTCCCATCTGTGGAATGGGCACACATTCCACTCTGGATCCCCGCTGACACCTTGCAGGCCCTCCCTCCTCCAGCACTGAGCACCTCCCCCCACCACTCCTCTATCTCAGAGTCCCCGGCCCCCCAGGCCAGGACCAGCCGCCAGGATGCTGACCCTGCAGGCTAGCCGATTAGTGCGCCGTGGACTGTTTTGCGAGAGTGAGGTGCGGCCGGCAGGCGAGGGCACAGGCAGAGGAAGGGTTTATAATGATGATTAGGCCCGAAATTGGCGGAGATTTACAGCGCGGGCCAGGAATGGAGGGAGTGGGGCCGGCGCTGGGAGCGGCCTAATGGATCCGTCAGCGCGTTCTGCTGCTCAGCGGGCCGAGGCCGGTCACCCGGCTTTCCGCTGGCAGCACAAAGCACTTCAATTTCGTTAGGAAATGTATCAATTTAACTGACTTGAGCGGCACACTGAAAAACCTAATGAATCTGGACTCAATTTTCCGCCACACTGCTCCTGAGAACTGTCGGAAACAATGTCTGCGGCCGGAGGTGACGGGGTGGCCGCCGATAGGCCGCCCGGGCTCCCTGTGCCTCCCGCCGGCCGGCCGTCCCTGTCAGGGTTAGTGGAGAGAGACGGACCTGTCTCCACAACCTGGTGACAGCGCGCCACTTCCCTAACAATGATGTCATTATAGGTAAATTGGCCTCCATTTCAGCGGGATGATAGTGCTAATTGAGTGAGAAAATATAATACAGGGAGCTGTTGTCTGCAGCTAAAGGGAGGAGGGGGCGGACTAAATGGCCCGCCATTGTCGGGCAGGGAGGCAGATGTTGCTTCTGCTGATAACCGGCTGACATCGCGGGCTTGTCCCGCGGCTCCTGCCGGCCACGTGGGCCCTGGTGGCAGATGGCTTCGCTCAATGGCCAAGGAAGGTCCGGGCGGCCGGGGGGCGAGAGGGGCCGCCTGGTAAACGGGATGGGGCTCTGGGGACTTCCCAGGCTCCCTGGGGGACCGGACGTGGACCTCCTCACTGGGAGTGGATTGTCTGAGGCCAGGACTGGGTCGCCAGGAAAGTTCCGGACAAGTGTGTGTGGTTGAGGAGGAGGCGGGGAGGGACAGGCCGGGCATCTGGGCCAAAGGGCAGAGGACCAGGTCTCCCTGAAGCCCTCCCGCAGCTGCTGGACCGAGGCCCCCAGACAGGCAGCCGGCCCACGTGAGCAGGCGACCCCCAGCCCCCACCCGCCCCAACCGCCCGAGGCCGGCTGGACCCAGGAGCCGAGGCCCATCGGGATCTCAGCTGCAGAGCCTCTCACCGGCTGGGACCCTCCCTCCAGCCCAGTCCCCAGGCCCTGGGTTCCTTCCACTCGACGCCCATCGACAGCTCAGGAGAGGCCCCTGGACCGGTGTGGTGGTGTCTGCAGAGACCGGAGCGCCTTCTAGAGCTCAGCGGTGCCCCCAGCACTCCTGGCCGCCGAGCCTCAGCGGCAGCAGAGGGTCCCCAGCCTGCCTGGGCCATCCTGGCCTCGGGGCTAGACCAGGTGATGGAGAGGAGGTCTGGGCCAGGCCTGAGCCATTTGAGCCGAGAGGACTCGCCAAGCCAACCAGTCCCTGCCTGGCTCTGGGCTGGGCCTCCTGTGTAGAAGCACCCCCCCCACCCCCACCCCACCCAGGGCTGTGGGAGCCAGGACAGCAGGAAAGGCTTTCTGGAGGGGTGTAAGGGAGCAGGCCCTGAGGGATGAGTAGGAGTTCGGGGGCTGGGGTGGGAGGCCCTCCAGCAGAGAACACAGCAGGAGCTGGGTGTGGCCTTGGGCAGAGGCCTCGCTGGCCAAAGAAGCCAGGACCCCCATGCCCAGGACCTGCAGGACCCCAGGTAATGGGTACCATGGCGTGCCGGCACCTGCCTCCCGGCCCTCCCGCTCACACGCTCCTGTCACTCCGTGCCGGTGGGCCCCTTTACAAGGGGGGCTGAGGACATGGGAGGCCCTGGCAGTGCCCGAAGGGGTGGGCAGCAGAGGCCGGTCACTCCTGACTCAGATGCCAGGAAACCAGGGGGCCAGGCATCTGGGGGTGCAGAGGGGAGAGCCTGGTTCAAATGCCAGCTGTGCAGGCCGCTTCCCCAGCCATGGCAGCAGAGTGGGCGGGGTTCGGCCTCGAGGGTCACCAGGGCTCTGAACGAGGCGGGGGAGGCCTGTTCTGGCACGGCCTAAAGCACAGGAGCATGAGGGGCTGCGGCCCAGGGGGGGCCTGCACGTAGGACCCCACATCTTCCTGTGGGGTCCCCTCAGCCCCTCCCACCCAGGCCTCTTTCCCAAACCCTGAGGCGTGCGGACCCTGCCTGGGGCTGGGGGCCAGGGATCCCACCTGTGCCGCAAAGCCCGCCCACTCTGCCCACCTCCTCCAACCTGGGCCCCTGGTCACCGCTGAGGGCCCCTTAGGAGGTGGTTGAGCCTCTCTGAACCTCAGTTTCCTCATCTGTAAATTGGGGGCAGCACAAGCACCCATTTCTCTCAGGGCAGCTGGGAGAGTGAGCTGTGGGCCTGTGACTGGGCCTCTCCTTGTCCCCTCAGCCCCACGGGCGTGTCCTTCCTGCATCGCAGCGCTGGCCTGGCTGGGCCGGCCTGGGTTTCTGTAGGGCAGGGGTGGGGAGACGTTTTTCTGCCAGGGCCACGTGGAGATGTGCAGCGTCATTCCTGGGCCACACAAGGGCCACCTTCCCAGAGAGTCGGCTCTCCTTGGTCAGACATTGACTGCTCACCCCAAACCTTGGCAGGGCCAGGCCTAAGGAGTGCGTGGTCGTTGGGGCCCTGCCTCAGAGGACGGTGTCAGGGGCCCCACTGCCCGAGCCCAGCCTCCTGCCTTTGGTCCCTCCAGTCCCCTCACCACGTGACCACAGGGAGGGTGCCCGGTGGCGGAACAGGCCGTGGCGAGCAGTAAGCGCTCTGGGTGAGGGCTGTGGTCCCGGGCACCCTGGACCTAGAGGGAGGGCTCCATTCTGGTGCCCAGCGGGTGGCTGGGGAGGCCTGCCTTCACCCCCCTCGGTGCTGGACCTATGACACCGTGACAGCCCCCCCCCCCACGCCTCCTGGGGGCTGAGCACACGGAAGAGCAGGGCTCCCGGTGGTGAGCTGGGGCGACGGGGAGGGGCCGCCTGACGGTGGCCGGAGGGGAAGGGGTGACTTCCAGAAACAAGGGCCGCACCGGCCTGGAGGCTGGCCGCCCCGCGAGCAGGCCTCGGCCTGGGTGTCAGAGGCTAGGAGGCCAGTGGGAGCTGAGGGGCGCTGCCCCGTGGAGCTGGGGACTGGGGCGGCTCCCACCCAGGGCCAGCCCAGGAGGATGGTTCGGTGCTTTGGAAGCCAAAGCTGGTCCTCCAAGGGCAGGCCTGGGGCTGGCGGGGCACTGGCCCCGGCTCTCCGGGGCAGGGGGAGGCTGCCCAGCCGCCCAGCACCTAGAGGCACCCAAAGTGACTCCATTGGTAGGTCTGTATGCTGTTTGTTTAGTGAGTCAGGGGCATTGGTGGGAACAGCTGGCAGGGTCAGCCTCGGCCCCAGGGGCACCTCCTCTTTTGAAGGGTGTGGGCTTGGGCGGGCTGGGAAGGGGAGGGGGCCTGGGACAGCGGCCCCTTGCTGAGTGGGCGGAGGGCCGGGGGTGGAGGGAGCCTGGAGACCAGGAGGGGCGAGGGCTTCCAGGGAGTTTTCAGAGCTGAGCCCCAAGACCAGCTCAGGTGGCGGCAGGGCCGAGGGGTGCTGCCTGGTGGGCCTCCCCGCTCTGTCCCGCTGTTCCCATCGTCCTGGACTCCATGTCCTCAGGACCAGCCGGACGCCCGGCCCCGCGCCAGGCAGCCAAGCCAGGGCCTGGGCAGAATCCACAAGGCAGAGGAGGCGAAAGCGGACAGGGTCTTGCAGCCCCTCCGTCCGCCGGGAGCCTCTGGGGATCAGGCGCCCGCTGGTGCCAGGGGTGGGAGTGGGCACGGTGTCCACCTGCCGGGGGCTCGAAGGGACGGGAGGACTACGCACCCGGCGCCCCTAATAGCACAGACCGTCCCCCTCCGCATCCCCCCGTCCCCACAGCTTTGTTATTTAAAGGCGGGTTAAGGGGAGGAAAGCCCACAGACAGGTTGGCGGGGACGCAGAGGACAGGAAAAGTTAGAGATATTTATTTGACAGGGTCAAGGTTGGCGCCTTCCTATTCTCTCTCCCCAGGTCCCATAGGTGTTAGGCTGAGAGACATTTAATCGCAGGAGTAGCGGTTTCATATCTATAACAAAAATCAAATAATGCAAGATGATTTACTCCCCCTAGCAACCGCGGAGCTCACCCTTAGCAACCAGGCTAGCCTCGGGCTGCAGTGTAATCAGCTTGAAAATATTTCAATTATTGTGTTGATTTTAGTGGATTTGAGAAGCGCGGCGTGGAGAGCCGGGCACACTCTCCCCCGACCTGGAGAGGAAGATATTGATTTAAACAGGTGTCAGGGAGGGAAAGGGAGTAAATTTAAATGCGACTGGAGAGCAGCCGGCGGGATGACATTTTGTGCGCTGCCGCGAACAAAAGTGACTCAACTGAGCTAGAAATTTCACCTTGAAAACCATCTCCCATCCACGCCATCAGGCAGGCCCGCCGCCCGAGTCCCGTGGCAGCTAGGCAGGCGGCGGAGCTCGAGAGAGGCCGAGCGCCCCAACCCGAGCCAGGGGGGCGTCCTGAGGCCATGGAGACCTAACAGACAGGAGGCCAGGGGGAAGCGGACACAGCCCCTCTCCCGGCACCGTGTCCCCTCCGCAGCCCAGCAGGTGTTTTCGGGGATCCTGTGGCCAGGCTGTCTGCTCGGAGACGGGCCGACAGGCTTCCCGGCCCCTCCAGACCCCAGGCTGCAGCTGGATTTCCACCTCGGCTTTCACCCCACTGGATGCTTCCTCCCCTCCACACCTCCCCCTGCGGCTCCCGGGGGTCCTCGGACGGTGACCAGGCAGAAGGGGACGGAACTGGGTGCCCCACGGCAAGGGACACCCGACCTCGAGCAGCAACCAGCCCACAGGACCCCAGGGGTCCCGGCCCAGGCCATGCCCCCCAATGCCCACTCTCAGGGTGTCCGGACCACACTCAGATCCAGGCATGCTCAGCCCCACTCGAGAGCTCGCTGAAGGGGGGCCGCCTGCGGGGTGGCCACCTCTGCAGGGGGCTCCTGGCTCCCACCGCCCCCAAAGGCTCTGGCTCCCCAGTCACATCCCACAGAGAGCCCGGAGCCGGCAGCAGGGGGAACTGAGGTCAGAAGTAGCCCTGGACGTGCCAACGTCACCCGCAAACGGGACCCACTTGCTGGCCGGTGTGGCTGGGGGGAGCGGGGAGAGGAGAGGGGAGGGGAAGCGGGGACAGCCCAGTGGCCGCAGCCCCGTCCCGGGCTCAACGTTGGCTCTGAATTCACCGCAGAACTCCGATCTCTCTCCAGGTCCCCAGGCCCCTCAGAGCAGCAATGTGCTACCGAAACCTGTGTTTTATCCCTTTCTCTGCTCCGAGTAGAGACGCTGTGACGCCATCTGATGCCTCACCAGCTGTCTGCGGGACGCGGCATCCAGAGGGAAGCCGGCGTGGGGGTCGGGGCGACGCTGGGCTGCCGCTGAGGTCGGCCCGTGTATGCCTGCCAGGTGCTCCTGATGGGACGGTCATTGTGCCCATTTACCTCGCTGCAGCTGACGGCCTAAAGTCACCTAGGTTAGTGGCCGATGCACCATGCGGCTCAAGAGGTGGCCCGGTCCCGGCCAGGGCTGGGGTGCAGGGCACAGGGAATGCGGGTCCTGGCCCCACCCCACCCTGTACCGGGACCAGAGCGGGTGGCTGAGACCAGCAGCATCCCAGTGAGGCTGGCGAGGTCAGCAAATGCCCGGGTGGGCACCTTCTGTCCAACAACGTGCCCAGCAGCTTCTCCGTCGGGACCAGAGGCTGCAGACCGAGCCTGTAGGTTGAACTCAGGTCAGACTCCCGGCTGCTCCTCGGACGCCTGGGCCTCTGAGACCCACCTCTGCCCGGGAGGCGGCCCCGACCCCAAGCCCCTCCCGCCTGGGAGTAGGTGACCAGGGCCGGGCTGGGCCACGCTGGCTGCCCGCTCCCTCATGCCAGCGCTGGGATCCGGAGCATCCCTGTGGCGAGTCCAGCCCCAGCCCTGACTTACAGGCTGATGGTCTCAGGCAGCAGGAGGAAGCCAGGGGCCTCTGCAGACGGCCGAGCCCTTTCGCACTCTCTCCAGTGCCCCTCCTGATGCTCCTCTGTCACCAGGGAAGCGCTGGCCGTGAATGAACCCACCAGGACCAGGGCATGGCCTGCTCTACGCCTGCCGTACCCCCAGCCCCTGGAACAGTGCACGCACACAGCTGGGGTTTGAGAATGAGGGGCTCTCTCCTCTCCTGACATCCCCAGCCAGTCCGTCCCCGTCCATGACCCTTGCCTGACCCCTGCTCTGAGCTAGAGATCCATTTTACAGGTGTGAAAACTGAGGCCCCACACAGGCCTTGCAGCCTAGAGATGGGGCAGGACCCAGTGCAGGTCTGAGCTGAGAGCCCTCCCTCTGTGCTCACTGTCCTCTGGACTAAAACATCTCACATGCACACACAGGCCCAGACACACACAGAGACACATGGATACACATGCACTAACACACATGCACACACAGACACATGCACACAGAGAGACACAGGCACGTGCACACAGAGAGACACACACATGGATACACATGCATATATACACATGCAGAGACACACATGCACACACGGACACACAGTGAGAGAGAGACACATGCACACACCCACATAGGCACATGCACACAGAGAGACACACTGCACATACATGGATACACATGCACGTACACACAGAGAGACACACATGCACACATGCACCCAGAAAGACAAACACATGCGCGAACACAGGGGCACACACTCACATGCACACAGAAACACACACATGTGCACAGACACACATGCACATGCACACACAGACAAGGCCCCCAGGGGCCTGCAGGGAAGCCCAGGGTCAGCGAGGTGGGGGGGTGGAGAGGGTGGCCCGTGGGAGCCGCTGAGGTAGAGGGAGGAGCAGGGAGCTCCGCCGTCCCCACCATCACTTGGGTGTTCAGCCCAGGCAACGTCCCAAATGATAAAAGGAGTCACTTCTGAGCTTTAAGGGTCTCTGACCACCGACTGTCCACAGACAGTGACCCCGACCGGCGACCGGCTCCTCACGAGGCGGGAAATCGTCGGCGCTGGGATGAAGAGTAAGAGCCCCACCTGCAAACAGCACCCTGGACACGTGCTGTCAAGGAGCCGAGGAGGGAGGGCAATGGTCTCAGGCTAAGGAGGCCCTGCCCAGGCCAGTGGGGGCAGCAGAGCCGTGAGGAGATGGGGCCGCCGAGCACACCTGGCCGGAGCTGCAGGTGCGTGAGGAGGCCTGGGGCCCAGGATGTGCCGGGCCAGCCCGCCAGTAAGGTCGGGGGCACCACCCCATGAATGTGCAGACAGCTCATCTCCCCGGCCCCCTCTGTAGGGAGGAGGTGACCAGGAGGAGGTGGCTCCCTCATGCCAGCCCCAAGGGACCCAGAGGGGACAGGAAAGGGCAGGTGTGAAGTGTCAAGGCCGGGGCCGCAGAGGCTGTGGGCTCCTGCTGGAGTGGGGTGGCTGGCCTCCCTGGAGAAGGCGGCATCAGAGGGTCCACAGCCTGGCAGAACTCGGAGCTCCTCCCGGAGGGGCATGGGAAGGGCGAGGGGACCGTCCAGTCACACCTGCAGGTACCACCTCTCCCTCTGGTGAGGCCCCTGCACCCGAACCCCAGCTGGAGCCCATGGCTTTCCTGTGGGGTCCAGCTCCCCGCTCCTACCCCGCCCTGGACCAGGCAGGCATGTAAACACCGTCCCAGCAATCCGGCAAACAGCCCTACCTGAGTGCCCACTGGTCCTTAGAGAAGAGGTCAAGGCTGCTTCTAGAGGTTAAGGCATTGCCCAAGGCTCCCAGGTAGGAAAACAGGCCCTGGTCTGCTGGCTCTGCAGCCCTCAGCGTTCAAGAGGCCCCAGCCCAGGGGTGGAGTGTGGAGAGCAGCTACAGCGTTTGGACAGGTTCAAGCCTATGGTTGTAAGCTTGACCTTATGGTCCGAACCTGTGGTCCCACGTGGCTGAGTGATATGGGCTGTGGGAGGTGCAGCAAGTCAACAAAGCTTGGTCAAGTGCATGTGATTGAGTAGAACATTGTAAACGTCTTGACCACACCCTTACTTTGCCTCGTGGAATCTGGCTGTAAAATAAAGACTGGCTTGCAGGCCGTGGCGCTCTCTAATCAGAGGGCAGCGACCCACCTAGCCCCAGCTTTATTCTCTTGTCTGTCTTTTCTAATCCTTCACTGCCCCCCGTCAGGTTCACCCATGGCCGTGCTGGTGCTGCACAGTGGAACACTGCCCCCCGCCCCCCACAGGGACCCCCTTCACAGGCTGCAGGCTGCTGAGAGCCGGGGGTGACCAGAGCAAGCAGGCACCTGTGATTCTGGAAGCCTTTAGGCCTGAACCCAGGGAGGGGGACGGGGAGGTGGAGGGATGGGAAGGAAGAGGGGCAGGAGGAGTGAGGGGAGCAGGGGAGGGGAAAGGGAGCAAGAGGAGAGAGGGAAGGGGGAAAGGGGCAGGGGAGGGGGAAGGGGGAAGGAAGGGAGAGGGAAGGGGGCAGGGGGTAGGGGGCAGGGGGAGGGGAGGGAAGGGGGCAGGAGAGGAATCAGGGGGCAGGGGAGGGGGAAGGGGGAGGGAAGGGGGAAGGGAGCAGAGAGGAGGGGAGGGAGGGGAAGGGGGCAGGAGGGGAAGGGGAGGCACTGGAGGGAAGCTGCCTTGTTTTGTCCTCAAAGCGGGCTTCCTTGTAATTGAGAGTAAACTTTGTAGCAATGCCTTGCTGTTGTCTTACCCGCCTCCAGAATGATAAATTGTTAATGAGCACCTGTTACAATGCTAATGAAAGTGGGAGCGTATGTAAATAAAGGAAATTTAATAAGTTAACGAGGTGGATTAAAATGCCCCAACCTCCTCCTCGGCCCGCTAATCTGGGCCAAGCAGCCGAGCTGCCATCTGAGCCGAGTGGCGGCTCGTGCCTTCACCTCGGCGCACTTTCCAAAATATAATTAATATTTTAAAAATTTATAAAACGGAAATCAGAGGTCTTGATTGTAACAAACAAAATATCCATCTTTAATCTGCTACTCAAGGGCCAACGGTGCCCCCAGCACCCACCCCTCGCAGGCTCCGCTGGGAAAATAGAAACCAGGATGCGAGGCGGGTGGAGGGGCTGGCGGGGAGTCCCTGTGGGAGAGGAGGCGGGTCCCCTGCCCCAGCCGGGCAGGTTGTGACCCTCGCCTCCCACAGCCCCTGCTCTAGAACGGGCTCTCCCCCACCCCATGGAGGCCCCAGGCAGCGCAGCCTCGGGGTGGCAGGGCTGTGGAGCCCCTGTTGCCTTGACTCCTCAGGAACCCCGGGAGCCTCCGGGCCGGCTCTCCTGAGGCTGCCCTGGCCATCACCCCACGCTGCAGCCTCTCCAGCGTCCCTCCCGCGTCCGGAGCAGAGCGGACAGCACAGGGACAGAGGTGACTTTGCGCAGGCCGAGCTCTGGGTCTGGGCTGACCAGGACAGAGGGAGAGGACGTGGGCAGAGCCCCTGCAGGCCAGCCCTGCCCCTTACCCCTCCAGGCCCAGGCCCAGGCCCTGCCTGACCGTCTAGTTGGAGTGAACGAGGTGTGGGCGGGCAGTGGCACTCCAGCCGTCTCCGACCTGCAAGGTGACTGCTGAGCAGAGCCTGAATGGAGTGACAAAGCCAGCCAGCAGACCTGCGCGGATGGAGCTGTGCGCTTGGGGAGCACCAGGTGGAGGGGGCCGGGGCAGGGAGCCCCTGGGGTGATGGTGGAGGTGACATCAGGGCTGACCGGGGCTGGCTCTTGGGTCTGCCGGCCACTCCTCCCCACTTGGGGACCCTCTCGCAGGCCCGGAAGGTGTGGGGTGTCACCCAGAGCCCCCGGCTGCCTGCCTCGGATCTGCCGATAATGTAATGCCTCACGGCGCCGCTGGACGTCCAGTCATTTTTCATGGCTTGACCTCACTTTTAATTAGAGACTAAATTATTCATGCCGTTGGGTGGGGGCACTGCTCAGGAGGCGCCTGGCCCCAGCCGCCCTGCCAGGATGAGACCATCCTGCGAATCAAGCGTAATGGCCGGGAGAGAACAACTTGCCCGCTCGGCCCCTGCGTGCGGGATCCATCACTGCCTGCCTGCGGAGGGCTGAACCTCAGGGCCCACCTGGGAGAGGGTCCTTCTGGGAGGAAGGGACGGACGGGAAGGAGTTCCCCTCCCAGGAAGTCGGGTCATTGGAGTGGAAGAGTCCACCTGGTACCTACACCCAAGCCCACCTGTACCTACACCCACCCTCACCTGTACCTACACCCAAGCCCACCTGTACCTACACCCTAGACTTGTGGTCGGCAAACTGCGGCTCGCGAGCCACATGCGGCTCTTTGGCCCCTTGAGTGTGGCTCTTCCACAAAATACCACGGCCTGGGCGAGTCTATTTTGAAGAAGTGGCGTTAGAAGTGGTTTGTTTAAAAAATTTGGCTCTCAAAAGAAATTTCAATCGTTGTACTGTTGGTATTTGGCTCTGTTGACTAATGAGTTAGCCAACCACTGCCCTAGCCCACCTGTACCTACATCCATCCTCACCTGTACCTACACCCAACTCCACCTGTACCTACACCCAAGCCCACCTGTACCTACACCCAACTCCACCTGTACCTACACCCAAAGCCACCTGTACCTACACCCAAGCCCACCTGTACCTACACCCAACTCCACCTGTACCTACACCCAAAGCCACCTGTACCTACACCCAAGCCCACCTGTACCTACACCCAAGCCCACCTGTACCTACACCCAACTCCACCTGTACCTACACCCAAGCCCACCTGTACTACACCGAAGCCCACCTGTACCTACACCCAAGCCCACCTGTACCTACACCCAACTCCACCTGTACCTACACCCAAGCCCACCTGTACTACACCGAAGCCCACCTGTACCTACACCCAAGCCCACCTGTACCTACACCCAACTCCACCTGTACCTACACCCAAGCCCACCTGTACCTACACCCAACTCCACCTGTACCTACACCCAAAGCCCACCTGTACCTACACCCAAAGCCCACCTGTACCTACACCCAACTCCACCTGTACCTACACCCAACTCCACCTGTACCTACACCCAAGCCCACCTGTACCTACACCCAAGCCCACCTGTACCTACACCCAAGCCCACCTGTACCTACACCCACCCTCACCTTTACCTACACCCAAGCCCACCTGTACCTACACCCAACTCCACCTGTACCTACACCCAAGCCCACCTGTACCTACACCCAAGTCCACCTGTACCTACACCCAATCTCACCTGTACCTACACCCAAGTGCCCCTCCTGTCCTATGCCCTTGGATGCACCCAGCACCCGTGATGATCCCTCTCAATGGGATGCAGCAAACACTGAGCACGGCTGCCGACACCAGGCGTGTGAGCCTGCAGCTGCGTCCTGCACGCCTGGGCGAGGTTCCCAGGGAAGAGGCCCAGACAGAGCTGCAGAGGGGCTGTGGGTGCCCAGGTGTCCTGGGAGGCGTGGGGAGAGGGAGGACCCACCACAGGACAGGTGAGTGGGAAGGCTGGTCTCTCTCCTTGCTCTCTCTGCCACACCTGTCCCTGAATCAGGGGTCCCCACTGCTGGCGGGTGGCTCTCAGGTGGCCAGGAGGGCAGGGGCTTAAATTTCAGCTGAGCAGGATCGCCTGTGTCAGAGGCACGAGGAATGAGGGTGGGGGCCACTCTCAGCCCCACAGCCTGGCTCAGGGACTGTCCATCGCAACCTTGTCCAGCCTCCGTCTGCCCTCCCGCAGCCTGGCCAGCCCTCCTGGGAAGGCAGAGCAGGCGAGGGTCCAGCTGCAGGGCCACACGCATCTGCTCAGCCAGTGCCCGCTGTGTGTCCTCCGGCCAGTGTCCGAGCCTCTCTGAGTCCCTGCTCCTCCTTGTCCCCTCTTCAGAGGAGCTGCGAGGGCCTGGGGTGGGGCTTGGGAAGGGCTTGAAATGTCAGCTTCTCTGGGGGGGTGCTTGCGTGCCCTGGGCAGGCACTGGCCTGCAGCCGCTGCGTTCTGGAGGGGCACGCGGAGCCCAGAGCGCCAGAGGGGGACTCGGGCTCTGGGGGGGGGCTGTGGCGAAAGGCGTGGGGTGAGCAGGCCCCCAGTCCCCGCAGCCCCAGCTGGGCGGCCGTCCCCCAGGCCAAGTTTGCAGCCTGCCCAGTCCCAGCTCAGGCTCCTTTGTCACTGGGTGTGGGGGAGGGCAGGGAAGGTGGCCCGGCAGCGTTCTCACGGCCCCTGGCAGGTCTGAAGAGGAATAAATCAATCAGGGACCTGAGCACCTGGGAGGGCCCCTCAGGAGGGTCGGCGTGACCCCTGTGCGGCGGGGCCTGGACCTGCCCACACTGCGCACCCAGCAGCGCCCCGGCCTCGCAGTGTTCGGAGAAAATAAATTAAGTGCAACAAGATAGTTGTAAAGCGCGTCCCTGTGGCGTCATAGCGCTAAATGACAGATGTTTCGCTCTGAAAAGTGGCTCTAATGTCTGTGCAGTAACTTTGTCTCAAATGATTTCAGCAGACGTCAATAGAGGGGACGCAAGCATGGTCTCGCCAGCCACGGGCAGACACGATGCAACCGGTGGCCTTGGGTGGAGGGCAGGGTCAGGGCCTCCAGGGGGCCGGGTGCCCAGGAATGGTGGCCTGGACCTGTGGGCTGACCTGCACACGTCGATGCCCCTCCCCAACCTCAGTGTTCTCATCCGCAAGATGGGTGCCCTGGGTGACCTCGCTGTGGAATGTCGATCAGGGGACAGGCATGGGACTGACCAGGAAACCAGCGGCCCCACCTGAGGGAATCCAGGAAGGCTTCCCGGAGGAGAGGGCACTCGCGTGGGGCCTGAAGGGGAGCAGGAGCTGGCCAGGCAGGGAGAGGCGGAAGGGCATTCCAGGCAGCAGGTGTGGGTGAGTGGCAGGACAGTGTGCGATGCCTCGGGAAGGGCCTGAGTGCCTGGCCCGTATTAAGTAGTGACCAGGAAACCTTGGGGATTTTTAAAAATATATATTTTTATTGATTTCAGAGAGGAAGAGAGACAGAAACATCAATGATGACAGAGAATCATTGATTGGCTGCCTCCTGCACACCCCCTACTGGGGATCGAGCCCACAACCCTGGCATGTGCCCTGACTAGAATCGAACCCGGGACCCTTCAGTCCGCAGGCCGACGCTCTATCCACTGAGCCACACCAGCCAGGGCTTTCGGGGGATTTTGGACCTGTGACTTGGAATGTTAGGGAACTTTCCTGTTTATTGCCCACGCGTGCACTTTCCAGATTCCCTGTGATGCAGGGAGACACTTGTCAGAAGTAAGTGAGCTGCTTGTCAGAAGTAAACAGAGTGAGAAATGAGGGGGCAGAGAGTCAGCCATTCTCTGTGAGCTGCCGCGGGCCGGCCAGGTCCCTGGGCGAGATGGGTCCCCATGGGGCTGAGCAGCTCCCACAGACGGCAGCCGAGCAGGCACACTGCGGGGCACCCTGCCCAACCCCAGTGCGGTGCATACAGCAGCCAGAACAGGCATGGTGCGGGCACACTGCCGTGCATAGCCTGCCTACCCCAGTGTCCTGCATACAACAGCTCTGGGGGCAGGGAGGGCAGAGGGAGAGAGCACACACCTGGCCCCACGCTCTCTCCACCTCTCAGGGGCCTCAGTTTCCCCTGCTTTAGACAGAGAAGGCTGGACTTGGGGACCTGGAGACCTCCTGCCGTTTCCATGGGAACCTCTGGTGGACCCTTTAAGCTACTGACAGCAGCACACGCTTGGGGAGGTGCACTTTCAGCATGACCTCACTCAGTGCTCCCACAAGCTGACCGCGCCCTATAGCAGCTCCACTCTGCAGTCTGGGAACCTCGGCACAGAGTGGGCAAGCAATTTGCCTCAGGCCACACAGCTGACAAGCAGGGAGGCTGGGCCCAGCTCCCTACTCTTAGCTGCTGCCATCTGTCTGTCCGTCTGTCCACTACAGGGCTCCCTGAGAGCCGCAAGGTTCTTTGCCAACCTAATGGGGGAGGTGGAGAGGGGAAGGGACAGGGCCAGAGCTGACCATGGCCTCGGGGCAGGGAGCCGGGCAGGTCCCCTCCGAAAGCACCAGCCACCGGACGGGCCCGAGCCTGAGTCGCGCCTCCAGCTCCAGGCTCCCGCGACACTCTGCCGAAACTCAGAACCTGATGACGTGTCTGGACATCGTTCCAAAACAGCTCTTCAAAGAAGACACCTTCTCACTCCGGAAGGGGGCACACAGCGTGGTTCTCTTTTTTCTGAACTCATGGCCTTACTTTCCACAGAGAAGGGCAGCGCAAGTCCTCGCTGGAAGGCGCCCATTGCTGAGTCCGGCCCCTAGTCCCCTAAGCCCTTTACCGAACGCCTGCCGCCTCAAGTGTTATTAGACGCCCCTTTTTTGGATTACACTTTTTACTCTCGATTACATGATGACTATGTAATCAGATATTCATTGGCTAATGATGATTAAAATACATAATCCCCCAAAAGATGTTTAGAACAATTTAGGCTGCCATCGACTTCATTACGGGAGCGGGGTTAGCAGCGGAAGGAGGGGTATTTTTTCAGAACTAATTTTGTGGTTCCTGTGGCTCTGCAGTCAGGGGGAGAAAGGGCCCCAGGGGAAGGCAGAGAACAGGGTGCAGTGGTCACCTCCACCTGGGGGCGCCGCAGGCCCCGGGAGGGTCGCCCTTGTGCCGCCAGCATGACCTGGCTCCTTCAGGACGGAGCCCCCACACCCGCCTGCACCCGCCTGCACCCACCTGCACCTGCCTGCCGAGCAGGGTTGCCCCACAGGAACCAGCGCGCAGGACTGAGGTCAGGACCGAAGCCTGTGCAGGCCGCCTGAGGCCTCCTGGACGCTGCTCGTTGAACGGCAGCCCATTACTTCCTGAGCCCACGCTCCCCGACTTGGTGCCCGGCAGAACTGTGCCCTCGGTGACAGGGTCACGCTGTGGGGCAGGGAACTGTGCCCTGAGGGTCAGACAGGGAAGCTGCACCCCAGAAAGGAGAGACCTGCCCGAGTTGCTGCTAGAAAGAGGTGGGCTGGCAGGGGGCGCACCACTCCCCTGCTCCCAGCATGTGATGCTATGATGAAGCAGGAGAGTCTGGGGCCGCCCCCTCCCCGGGGCATGGCTGCACCTCCCCCTCCCCACACCCCCTCCAGGCTGGGCCAGGCCGTCTCTGCAAATGCCTGTGCCCGCCTGGCAAATGCCTGACCCCCGCCTGGAACTGGGTGGGGCCACTGAGGCTGCAGAAACCCACCCCTCCCGCCGCCCTAACTAACGCCCAGGATGTCCGCCCGGGGCAGGGAGGAGGGACAGGGGTGGGGGCGGGGGGAATGGGCCAAATCCCACCGTCCATGTCTGCGGAATCGGAGCAAACACTGGGAACACCCTTCCACAGAAGCTCGGCCACGCCACACCAGCCTCTCTTCCTGCCTGGACAGAGGCGTCACCCGGACAGACACTGGCTGCCTTTCCGACAGCCCAGCGCAAAGCCCTGGGACAGAGGGCCGGAGCCCCAGCCTCCTCCCCAGGGGAGCTGGACAGGGCACAGGGGACCCCTCCTCTGCCCTAGCCTAGTATCCTGGGGGACAGAGAGCCCTCAGCCCTTGGAGAGGCCCAAGGGAGCAACTTCCCCCGTGAGGACACTGAGGCCTGGGGGTTCAGAGCCCAGGTGAGACGGACAGTAGCCACCACCAAGGACCTCCTTTCGGGCAGGCCCGCGTGCTCCGGTGACAGACGCTGTGGGGCCCGCCACGGCCGCAGGGATGAAGAGCCCCGACCGGGTGGGCTCAGACCCAGAAGCTCAGTGCCCCGGGCTCGGAGGCCGGAGGGCAAGCCCACGGTCGGCGGGCTGTCTCCCGGGCCGGGGCCTCTCTGGTGGCGCAGACAGCCGTCTCCCCGTGGGTCCCCACAGGGTCGGTCCTGCGTGTCCGAGTCCTGACCTCTCTTGTGGGACACCAGTCCCATTGGAGCAGGGCCCACCCTCGCAACCTCATTTTACCTGTCACCTCTTCAATGACCCCGTCTCGACTAGCAAACACTTCACTTTCTTCTTTTTTAAATACTTTTTGTTGTGGATTTCAGAGTGGAAGGGAGAAAGAGAGATAGAAACATCAATGATGAGAGAATCACGGATCGGCTGCCTCCTGCACGCCCCACACTGGGGATCGAGCCCGCAACCCGGGCATGTGCCCTGACCGGGATCAAACCGTGACCTCCTGGTTCCTAGGTCGATGCTCAGCCACGGAGCCCCGCCAGCGGGCAAATACCTCCCTTTCTGAGGTCCAGCCTGTCCCTAGGACGTGCCCACCTGCTCGGTGAACCTTCGAGGTCCTGACGCTTAGGTGTAGTCCTGCTTCCTGGGCAGCAGTGGCCTTCCTGCCCTAGGGGGACGGTGCAGGCGGGTGGGGGTGCGGTGCCGGGGAGGACGCAGAGGGAGCTGGCCAGGGTTCTAGCTGGTGCTTCCCGGCCACCAGAGGGCCCAGGGCAAGACCAGCCTCCTCCAGGCTTGGCTGCCTCCTCTCTCCTCCCCGAAGCCCTCGGAACAGAACTCCAGCCCCAGCAAAGCAGCTGCTTTGGATGCTTTATAGGCCGGCAGGAGCCCGGAGGGGCCCGGCCTAGGGTCAGGCCTT
Source organism: Ia io (assembly GCA_025583905.1). Taxonomy (NCBI): domain Eukaryota; kingdom Metazoa; phylum Chordata; class Mammalia; order Chiroptera; family Vespertilionidae; genus Ia; species Ia io. The sequence goes on along the minus strand of JAJQQW010000006.1, from coordinate 575,593 downwards.
GGGGAGGGGGAGGCATGAAAAGGAGAGAGGAGGATCTGAGACCCCAGGAGGGAGAGCAGGAGGGGAGCCCAGAGAAGAGAGGAGGAAGGAGTTCATCCTCAGGTCCTGGCTCCGAGACCCAGCAACGGCCCCTCCTGACGCCCGTCCCCTCCATCCTCAGGGTCCTGCCTGCAGGCCTCCCCTCTCCAGGTTTGAGCCCGCTCCCTTCGTGGAGGCTTCCTGGGAGGAGGGGGTGGTGGGGGTGGAAGAAGGGGTCCAGCAGAGGCCTCAGCCCTCCTATGGGGTCCGGATCGGGTCCTTCAGAGCCCCCACTGCCCCAACAGGGACCCGGGGCTGGCCTTCCTGCCTGCAGTGAAGGGACACACTGTGGGGTCAGCTCCCTGAAGCCACAGGCACAGGAGACACACAGACACCACCAGCCCGCCTTTAAGCCTTGACCTGGGCCCTGGCTCCCCGCCCCCTCCGGCCTGCTGGACCTGCTGGACCTGCTGGACCTGCTGGACCGGCTGGGGCCTGGGCCTGCCTGTCGCCTCCACTGTCCCTCCTCCGCGCCCCTCCATCTATCTCCCTGCGCTCGCTCTCCGGGCTGGGCTCGCTCTCCTCTCCTTCTTTCCTCCCCTTCGGGTGGAGAGGTGAGCGCCTCCCGCTCAGGCTCAGGCTCTGGGGAGCGCCCCCGAGGACCCGCGAAGTCCTGGACGCGCTGGGCTCAGCCCCCCGCCCCCACCCTCAGCCCGGACAGCGGGACCGGGACCGGACCGGGACCCGGACCGGGACCGGGAGGCTGGGGCTGAGGCCGGCAGGTCCGCGGAGGAAGGACCCGGGCTGGCAAAGCTCCGCTCCTTCCCGGTGGGTCCCCTCTCCTGGGCCCGGCAGAGGCGGGAGGCGGGCGGGCGGCTCCGAGATCCTGGCAGCAGGTCCGCAGCCTGACGGGGCGGCGGCGCCGTTACCCTCTGAATTAAGTGAATAATTAAGGAGTTGATGATCAATTAGCTAATTAAATAACCCGCTTCCCTTTCGCATCCCCGCCTTCCCCATTTTTCCTTTCTTGTTTTCCTTCCCGCTTCCCTCCTTTATTTTTCTGTTTTCTTTTTGGTTAATCACCGGCCGCGGTAATGAGCCGCCTCGGGTTGCCAGGCAACCGGCTCCGTTAAACCGCCACAGCTGCCTCCGTGCGCGCCCCGCGGGGCAGGCGGCCTCCGGGCCTGGCCGCCCTCGCTGCGGCGGCAGGACGGCCGCTCCCCGCGGGAAGTCGGGCCGCGGGCCGCGCAGCCCCGCGAAGGCGCCCGGTACCCTCCGCAGGTGGCCGCGCTGCGGGCCTCAGTTTCCCCGCTGACTCACGCGGCCACAGGGACCGGGCCGCTGCAACGGAGGGAGGCGGCTCCGACCCAGGGGACGGGGCGACTTGGACGCCCGGCGGCCCGGTGCCGGCAAGTTGGACCCGAAGGCGCACCCGGCCGTGAGGAGAGGCGGGGTCCGAGCCCTGCGCCGGGACAGCGGAGCGGGCGCGCCCTCGAGGGCCCACCGCCACGCGGAGGGGACAGGGACTGGCCAGTGCCGCGCGTCGGCCGGCCGAGCCCGCTCCCAAGCCGCCTGAGGCTGCGGCCGCCCTGCGCGCTCCGAAGGTGAAGGTTCCCCAGGCGGAGGGGGCTCCCACCGGTCCTCCCGCCCGGTGTCTGGGGCCTCCACCCAGAGGCCGCCGTCTGTGCCAGCTGCTCCCTCGGTCCCTCTCCCTGCTCCTCCCGGCACGCGCCACCCACCCCCAACTCGTGTTGTGTGTTTCTCTAATTCTCCGGAGTTTCTCTTTTGTTGCCAATTGTTTCTATGCCCCGAGGCCACGCTGTAAATGAGATGTTACATCTGCACTGAGCTAAGTAAACACTTTATAAGTGAATAAATAAGTGAATAAATAACGAAACAGTCATTTCGGGATGGACGCCGCCGGGGCTCGGGGCTGGGGCCGTGTCCATGGGGCCTCCGGGTCCGGGGAGGTGGGCCTGGAGCTGGGATCTGGCCCCTCTCCCTTCCTGCTGACCCAGCTCACCCGCCTCGGTCCAGCGCCCCTCTCAGCCGCCCAGCCCGCCCCTCCACCCCCTGAAATCCCCTCCAGGCTCCAGAGGACCGTTTCCCCGGATGTCAGTTTGGGATTCGTCACTTCCATCCACCAATTTTCAAACAAAAACGGACTGTCGCTGAGGCTCTTAACCCTGGGTTTGCCACCAAGTGCGTCTCCTCTCACCGGTGGCAGAGTAGCTCTGGGTGGTCCGTGCCCAGGCATCATCCAGCCACCCAGGTCCACCCAGGTCCACGCTGTCCCAAGGCAGGGCTGGGGGCCTGTGTGCATCTGTCCCAGGACTGACAAACTGTCGCGAATGAGAAAAACATGGGGGGTGGCTGCCAGAGCCCCCCACTCCCAGCCTGGCTCAGCCCCACCGCTGCCTGCCTGTCGGGAACCAGGCAGAGGGAGCTGGGGGAGCCAGGGGGGGCCACCACAAAGCCAGATCTCCACTCGGAGAGGCTGAACTTGGCAATTACCAGGGATAACAAGAACAAATGGAAAGGCACTCACTGAGTAACTGATATCAATTATGAACCCGGCTTCGGCGTCTGGAATAAATGATAGGGGAATTGGCCGCAGAGAGGAGGGGAGCAGGCATGTTATTATTTACGCCAGATTAAGAAAAGTATCCAATTTGCTGGCCATCTCCCTCCCCGTGGGAACTGGCATCAATTTTATTATTGTTCCTCCAATTTTAATATTCTCTAAATGAATTACTATTGAGTGAGGTAGTTAGTCAATAGTTTAATGCAATTAATTATCTTTAAATCACTTTGTTATCCTTTTTTTTTTTTTTTTGAAAGCAAGATTCTTAACTCCAGCAAGCAGTTGCGGACAGGAAATTTGAGAGAGTGTAGGGATGGGGGGGGGGGGGGGGAGGAGCCTGGAGCTGAGACCACGTGATGGGTTTTCCTGGTTCTGAAGCAGAGCAACCTTGGACCCCAAATCCACAGAATTGCAAGGTATGGGCCAGGCGCCCACAGGAGGCCAAGCAGGACGGCACAGCCTGTCAGCCCTGGACACCCGAATACACAGCCGGAGCCTCTGCATTTTGTTCTGTTTGCTGTTAGTTTAAGTAGATTGGAGGGGGTGTGGAACTCACAAGCCAGTCCCACTGGTGTTTCTTTGCTGGACTCCCCTGCTCCCGCCCGGAGAGATGGGACAGCTCCTGGGCAGGGCAGTCAGAACGCCAAGCTGGACCTCTGGGGTCCCCTCCCACTTCTCCTCTGAGGGACCAGGGAGAGTGGCCTCAGGCAAAGGAGTTGGAAGGCAGGAGACGGAATCGAGGAGCAAGGGGAATCTGGTATTATTTCCAAGGTACTGCGTCCTAGCTTAGGGGTAGGGAAGCCTCCTTACACACACACACACCCCTTACACACACACCCCTCACACACACACCCCTTACACACACACCCCTTACACACACACACCCTTACACACACACCCCTTACACACACACACACCCTTACACACACACACACACACACACACCCTGAAGTATCCCGACTTGTGTGGACTCTACAGGCCTCCCTCAGGGCTCACTCGGAGTCCCTCACCCTCTGCGCCCAGCTCCTGGGGCAGCAGCTCAGGCCCAGCTGGGGGCCTGCAGAGGAGGCGGGGCTGGAAGGTCCTGTCCTTGGTTCCCAACCCGCTTGTGCTGTCTGCTGCAGCCCTCCATCTCAGCTCAAACTGAGGGCCAGACCACAAAGGTGTCTGCTCTGGTCTGGTCAATGGAATATTTGATCACAAAGCCGGGGCGGGGGGGGGGGGGGGGGGGGGGGGGGGGGGGGGGGGGGAGGAGGAAAGGGAGAGAGAAACATTTTTTCTAGCAGGCCACAGCAACTTCTCCGTGACATCAGGACATCAAACAGAAGAGTGTGTGTTGCGGGGGGGGGGGGGGGGGGGGGGGCAATGTGGGAGATCAGAAGAGTCCTCCAGGTAGACAGATTACAGATAACCTTGTAAATAGTCACTCGCCTAAGCCCGGGGCACGAGCCTGGCGAGTGATAAAGAACGCCCAGGCGCAGGCGCAGGCTGCTACAAAGTGCAACGCTGTATCGGGTTCCGGGGAGACAGGTTTGCTGAGTTCACCTCAGCACCTCTGAGGGGCGGCCAGGGGGGGTGAAGGGACACCAGTGTGTGGCCCAGACACCAAAGCTCTCAGAATGCCAAGACAATCCCTGAGAATTTTCCTCTTCCTCCCCAGGAGTCATGGATCAGCCCCCAAAAGATATGCTGAAGCGTCTCACCATTCAGAGAAAATTGAATTCCTCTGAAATAGCACAGAGGACAGGACCTGGTATTTCATAGTGTTTTAAAAGTAATATCCCCTTTGTCGTGCCGTGAAATAGGGCACCAGGAGCGCTACAAGAAATAGAAAGAGTAATTTCTCAGTGGAGAAGTTGCCTGTTTCCATTTCGGGCCGGATTCTGGAACCTGGATCCTGGACACTTTGGTGGGACCAGAGTGGCTGGGTCTTCACCAGCCAGGAGGACGGACCCCTCCCACCCCCCACATCTGGAATTGGCATCAGGGAGGCTGAGGTCTCAGGAAGTTCTCACACTTCATGACTCATTAACCATGGGGCTTGGATTCCTCGGGAAAGGGGATGAGGGCGGGAGTTGCACTGGGGGCTGGGATTGAGAATAGGTGCCTCCTTCTCCCCCCACCCCACCCCCAGCTCCTCAGGCAGCAGCTGGCCCGGAAGGAGGGGGAAGGGCTTGCTCTCCAGGGAGCCCCCTCCCCCAGGCTTGGGAACTGGGCGTACCCTGCTCCGTGGGGCTGACCTGACAGCACCTTGGCTGGGGTGGGGACAGCCTTTCGTGACTCCAGAAAGGGAGAGAAACCGTCTGGTTCGGGAAAGCCCACAGTCCTGTCCAGGGAGGGGCCCTTGGTGGAGTGGGAGGGGGGTAGGTGGGCCACCTCACGACCAGCGCTCCAGCCTCGGAGGAGGATTTCCCTGGAACCAAGGAAACGGAGGGGCTCAGCAGCCCGCAGCCCCGGGGACCTGGGGGACCCGCTGACTCCCGAGTAGCCGTTTCCCAGGACGTCTGGGGGCCAGGGAGGCCCGAGCTCCCTCCTCGCACTTTCATTTGACGTTACTGATGCTGCCTCAATGTCTGAAGGGGATAATACTTCGGAGCTTAAAATTACAATTGCTTCTACTTAAATTTATTTGATGGCCGGAGCGTTCCCGTTACACATCCGTATATGGGTTTTCAATATCTTAAATGTTTAAAAAGGTTTTATTCTGTACTTACACTGAGTGAAATTAAAAAGAAACAGTAAAATGTTTGAAAATGAAGTGCATTATGTTTAATAAATTTAAAATGAACAAAGGCTGCTATATTGCAGCAATATCTTTCCCTGCCCAGGGGCATTAATAAAGACTGGAGGTTTGGAAAAACAATATTTTCTATTAAAATTCTGCGCTGTGTTTCAATATTAAAAGGATATGTGATGAATTTCCAGTGTTACCCAGACGGGGTCAGAGATTAATTTCATTTCTTTCTGGT